>QLPN01003524.1:0-70138 GCA_003314395.1 Albatrellus ellisii
TATATAGTAAAAGGTATGGAGCATGGACCATTGAAGTATGTACTGTTGAACTGTGTATCAATGTATGCATATATATGTGTGTGTGTACAGTACTGAATGAAAAAGGAAGGAGATGTTACTTAAGCATGAGATTGTCAACACCCCCCCATACTGTGTGCACACTCCACAAGCCCAAGACTGGTGCGATGAGAGATGAATGAAGGGGAAGAGAGAGGTTTGGTCAAAATATCAGTGGTGACAAGTGAGGAAGGAAGGTGTTGAACAATGATGGAATTGGAAGAGATGCATTCATGAATGTAGTGATGGCATATGTCTATGTGTTTAGTACCACGTGTGATGATAGGGTTAGATGCAATGTCAATGGAACCTTTGTTGTCTCCATATAATAAGAGTGGGAAAGTGAAAGTGAAACCTATTGTGAGGCTGATGCTATGTCGAAGCTGAACAACTGAAGAAAAGGCTAAAACAACAAAAGGACAATCGCACTTAGACTAGTGGATATCCCAGATATATAATCAGTAAAAAGTAAGACAAGAGAAAGCTAGAAGACTACTGTGTTACGAGGCACTTGCTTTGGCACCTCGTAACGATTTCCTTTTTCTCTTTTTTCTTTTCTACTTACTAGTAAAGTGTAGTATTATTACTACAAGTGTGAGCTTAGCTCCACTTTACTTAGTAAGGACTTATCATTTTTCTTTCTCTTTTATAGTACTTAAGTATTTACATACTTAAGTGTGAGCATAGCTCCAAGTACTATATTAGACTTATCCTTTTCCTTTTATCTTTCTTTATTTTATTACAACATTTACTTGCTAAGGACTATTACTATACAATTAGCAAGGACTCCCCTTTTTCGCTCTTATTTACTCTTATTTGTCTCATGTTCATTTCGTGCTTGTGGCTGAGCCACTTATATCACATGGACACGTACTTACTATGCTTTACTGCGCATTTTTGTTTACTTACTGTGCTTTACTGTGCAACTGTACTATAGTTAGATCGCTAGTTTTGTATAAATAGTTGACAAACTGGCAGTCTTAAACCCCAGTCTTGTCAACTTCACAATCTAGGGATTCTCCTTATACTGCGCTTGACCTAAGCTCATTACAATCTCGCTTCACTCTCTCAGAACTAAGTCTAAGAACTCTAAGTCACTAAACATCACTAAAAGACATCTTACACTCGTCACTCTGGATCCTCATATCGTTATTGGTGGAATCATCCTCATAACCATATCGTTAATCCTGATCTTCATCGTCATCAGGAACCTCTATTACGTGCATCAAATGCACGTTTCTACTATAGTTACCAGGAGTAACAATATAGACCTTCCCTAAGACCGTCCAATAGGCCGCTCTTAGCATACTGTACCTAGTGGATATCCCAGATGATCAGAACTGGGGAATAAACCACTAGGAGTCTTATGTGTATATACTACTCAGAAGAATGCACAGACCATGCTGTACAGTATAGGGCTGGAGAATGAGAAACTATAGTAATGATGTCATGTCTAATAATAGAGGGGATGCATAAGTGCTGACTGAGGCTCCACAGTAACTGTGGGAGTGATTGGTGATACTCCACAGCAGGTGTGAGAAGGATTGGTAAGCATGTGCAGTAAGGGTGAGAAAACAAATCATAACTAAAGATAGAACAGGCCAATCAGAGATTGAACAGCATATGCATCATCAGCTGATAAAGATGACCAAGATGAATGCATGACTGTGGGAATCACTTTGATAGATCAGGAGTGATTGTAAGATCTATGATGATAGAGACATAAGAAAATAGAGGAAAATGAAGATAAAAATATAGAAAATAAGAGCAGCCTGACACCTATCTCCTTTAGCAAAGAGCGCAGCCACATCCCTTGTGCAGCAGCTTGTGAGAGCGACATGTATTCCACTTCTGTGGAGGAGAGGGAGACAGTATGTTGTTTCCTTGATGACCAGGCTATGGCTCCACCTCCAAGCAGAAAGGTGTACGCCCCAATCAACTTTCTATTGTCCTTATTGCCAGCCCAATCTGAGTCAGAGTACCCAGACACTCCTGCTCCTTGATCTTGGCCATAATGCAAGTGGAAATGTAGTGTTCCTTTAAGATAATGCAGGATATGGTGAGTGAGGGTGAGATGGAGAGGAAGGGGATTTGACAGAAATTGCGACAGTTTCATGATGGTGAAGGAAATGTCAGGTCTGGATACTATTGCAGTGTAGAGGAGTGACCTGATGAGCTGTTGGTATTGACTGTGAAGAGATGAGGAAGCAGTATAGTTGGTGCCCACCTTAGAGACTGTTATTCCTGGAGGAAGGGGTGTTAGCATTGGGTTGCAGTTGTCCATCTGGAAGCACTCCAGAACATCTGTGATGTATGCTTCCTGATTGATGTCTAAGGTACCCTTTGCTCTATCCCTGGTGACATGGAGACCCAGATACGATTTAATTTCTCCAAGATCTGTCATTTGAAAGAGACTTAAGCATAGATTTGCATGCTTCAACTTCTTCAACTGAACCTCCCAAGATGGTAATATTGTCAACATACAAGATGATAATGAGTGGTCAGGAGGAATTAGTGGATATGTAGATTCCAGAATCAGAATATGTGCAGGTGAAGGAGAGGTTGAGCAAGGAGTTGTGCATCTTATGGTGCCAATGTTGCAATGCCTGCTTCAGGCCATAAATGGCTTTGGACAAGCAGCATACCTTTCCTTCTGTACCAGGGATGATGAAATGGTGAGGCTGCTCCATGTATATTTCTTCGTCAAGACCCCCATTTAGGAAAGCAGATTTGATGTCCATGGAATGTACTTCCTGTTAACTTTCCTTTATCTGATTAGATAGTGATTGCTCTTCTCTCCCTTCTAACACCTGCAGCCCACACTATCTTTAGTCAGCGAGGTCTGTGTGTGGCTTCAGGATGTATATCAATAGTGTTACAGTGTGTGTATAATATAAGCGGACATCTCCTTTCTCTTCTTTGAGAGCCTGCATCAGTCTTTACCCACTTCACCCACTTCAATACCCTCCTTTGGTTGCCTCGACATGGGTGACCCCATCTTCATCTTCGCCATCATCTTCTCTGTCATGATCTTAAGCATGACCGCCGCCCTCATTACCTACCTCCACATCTCCCAGCACCATTGTGTTGAGTCCATCCCCCTTGCCTGATTGCATCCCTGTTGCCTTCACCTTCGTGCCACACATCCTGCACCAACACTTCCCAGTCTTCAAGTGCTGCGATGGCAAGCAGAGTCTGCAGTGATTCAAAACAGGCAACAGGGGAGAAGGTTTCATTGTAGTCCAGACCATGGACCTGAGTGTAGCCTTTTGCAATGAGGCATGCCTTGTATCATCCATCTGCCTTATGTTTGAATACCCACTTATTTCCTATGATGTTGTGGCCTGGAGGGAGATCCACAAGATCCCAAGTGTGGAGGTCTCTCAAGGAAGTGAGTTCATCATTGCAGGCTGATCTCCAGGAATTGCTGTCAGGGCTGGAGAGAGCTTGTTTCAAGGTGAGCAGGTTGTGTGAGATGGCATGGGAAAGGATGGATGAAATTGAGGGTCTGTTGTGCAGGGTGACAAAGATGTTGTTGTCACTGCCAGCCCCCCCTTCACCCAGGATGTCCATGAACTCACATGGACCATAAGTGCTATTGCAAAAATGAGCAGGGTGACAAGTGAGGTGGTTGGAATGCCAGAGCACAGGTGAGTCATTGTGCATGAGGTCTGCACACACATGCTGATGCCCAGGCGATTCATGCAGTGCCCAGTGCCAGCATGGAGGAGCAACATCATCTGTGGGGTGACCAGTGTGCTGGGCCTGGACATGGGGTGGAGGGATGTCAGGTGTGGCAGCATGAGGAGGCATTAATGGTGGCAGAGAGCCAGGTGCTGGAGGAGGCATGACTGGTGATGGAGGCCCAGCAATGCTGGGAGCAGGGGTGTCAAGGCTGATGATGGGAGTGGGAGTGACTGGCAGGAAGACTGGCAGCAGGACAGGAGGCATATCTTGATCATCATCAGGGCTGTTGGAGTCAGAGTCATATGTGGAGGTAACATTGTCATTACCACCAGGAGGAGGCAGCATTGGAGAAAGAAGGAAAATGTCAAGCACAGTAGGAGCAAGGGAAGCTTTGAGAGCAGGGAAGATGGATTCCTTGAAGACAACATTGCAGCTGGTCACTATGCAGTGAGTGTTTTTATCCCAAAAAAGCCAGCCCTTCATCCCTGCCTCATAACCAATGAAGGTGAGGGGTCGCAAGTGAGGAGACAGTTTGCCACACAGGTGGTCAGGCATATGAACCCATGCATGGCAACTGAAAACATGGAGATGGGAGATGTCCAGGGGAAGATTGCTGGGCAACCAGAGTGCTGTAGGCATTTGCTGACCCAAGTGGTGCACTGGGGAGAGATTATAGGTGTGTATGGTGACATGAACAGTGAGCTCCCAGAAACCTGCAGGCAAGTGTGCATGGTGGAGGAGGCACAGGGCATGCTCAAGAATGGAGTGGTTCCATTGCTCTGCATGGCTATTTTGCTGAGGTGAGTACAGGATGGTATGCTGATGCTCTACACCTTGATCCAGAAGGAGAGAACTGACCACAGAGTTAACATACTCTCCTCCTCTATCAGACCATAGGGCTGTGGGTGTGTGACTGAAGAGTGTGTGGGACCTGGCCAGGTAATGCTGGAGGGCATTGGAAAACTGGTCCTTCCTTTGCAGAGGGTAGATAACCCTGTAACTGGAAAAATTGTCCATGAAGGTTGCAAAGTACAGCAATCCAGAAGATACAGCAGGTGACCCAACAGGTCCTACTAAATCCAAGTGCACAAGGTCAAGTATTTTGGTTGCTTGCATGCAAGAGGGACAGAAAGATGGCCTTTGGAATTTACCATGGAGACAGCCAACACAGGGGGTAGTCACTGTTGATGCAGCAGGAGGATGGAAGCCTGTCAGTTGTGATGGAAGAATGTGAGAGACAACTGCATGTGACAAGTGTCCAAGATGCTCATGTCAGATGTCTAAGGTCAGAGCTGAAATGGTATGCAATGAAGCAGCAGGGAAGAGATCGAGCCAGTACATCCCTTTGTTTAGGAAACCCATGCTGAACATCTTGTCATGCCAGCTCACAGTGGAGGTGGTGTCCTCATAGGTAATGTGGAACCCAAGAAATGCTAGTTTGCTGATGGAGAGGAAACGTCCAGTTGCATTTGGGACATGGAGGATGTTAGACAGGGTGAGTGAGACGATGGACCCATTGGGTAGAGTATGTTGACACAAACATGATCCTCATCCGACACAGGCAATGGTTGAACCATTTCCTATGGTCACAGTCTGGAATGAGGTTGGTTTGTAAGTATCAAAGTCAGATTGTTCAGTGGTTATATGATCCATGCACCCAGAATCCATCATCCATGGCCTGTGGCCCCCATAGTAACATGCGTTGATTGTGGAAATAGAGGATGAAGACATCTGATGTAAGGTACTGCCACCACTGCTGTCCCCCCTGCCTTTGTCCTTATCCTTTGCCCTCTTGTCCAGTCATGCTTTTACATTGTCTGGCATTCCATGCAGTGCCCAACAGGTATCCATGGTATGGTTTTTGCACTTGCAGTGTGTACAGAAGGACAAATTGTGTTGTGTGCCAGGGTTAGTGCTTTGGAAGGCAGAGAGAGTGGATGTGGGCTTTGAGTGAGCTTCTTCATTGAGAATCTGCCTGTGGATGGCCCCAAGGCTGAGTTGTGCAATGGTGGAAGAAGCAAGGATGGAGGAAGTGAAGTGTCCCCAGGAGGAAGGTGTGAGGCCGATGTTTGCCAGCAAGGTCACACAATGTATAAGAAAGGGAGGAAGGCTAACAAGAGGGATGAGATCACGCTTATGCAAACGGATATCCCAGATGTATTCAGCTGAAGAGTAACTACAATACAGCTGATCTATATATACTAAAGAGAACCTGCGCACGGACCATGTATGTACTCTAGGGCAGGTGTATCATAAAGGAATGCGCAGCATTCCTGTGAACGATCAATAAGCAACTTGCACAGCATCAGTAAGGATGCGCAGCATCTGTGGGAAGCTCTGTAAGTGACTGTGAGAATATGTGTCATATATATATAGTAAACGGGCTGATGATGAAATGGAGATGAGTCATATGTAATTGTGATAAGATCTACATGATCTGATTAAGATACCTTGTGTAGATCTTGAGTGATAAGGATGAAAGAAATCGTAGAAATGAAAGAAAAATAAATGTGTCCTGACAGAAGGAAGGGTGTGCAACAAGATAAAGCACATCTGCTGTTCAGTGATGTTGATGCTGGAAGTGGCTAGACAATCTTGTGCAATGAGGAGAGCATCGAGTTGGGGAGTTAAGGGAGAGTGCATATCTGTCAGGCTTCGTTTATGGAGCATTTACTCCTTTATTTTCTTTTACATTTCTTTTCTGTTTTCCTTTGATTAGATCATCTTTCCTTTCAGTCTATCTGATCTGATCTTATCTTTATCTACTTACTGTCCTTTTGTGCTTCTAATTCTGGATGTGCCCATGCTGTGCATGATGTCACTACTTACTGTGGGTATTGTCTTCATAGACCTGCCCTATAGTTACTGTGCTGGTCTGTGCACTTATAGCTGTAGTATATAGTCTTTGGTAGATAGCTGAATATACTCCAGCTTGTTATGGATGGCTTATCCTATTCTTTGGAGTGATCCTTAGTTTAGTGTGCACCAGTCTCCCATCAGGGATATGTAGGATTGCTGTCTTATGATATCATACTTGCATGTAAGCGGTGATTGGAAGTGGACAAATGTGGAGATGGCAGATTGCTTTCCATATATGTCTTTTAGCAGCATCCAAGCTTTGTTTGTGTTAATAGAGTTGGAGGAAATGATACTGGACAGTTGAGTGGTGCAGTGCATAGATATAACTGCCTTAGCTGTGTCATCATTATCTTTCCATTGTTGTATTTCATCTGGGTTGGTGACAATGACTTGAGGTAGTCTGTGTCAGGACACGTTTATTTTTCTTTTCATTTTACAATTTCTTTTATCCTTATTGCTCAAGATCTACATAAGATATCTTATCAGATCATCAGTAGATCTTATTGCGATTATGTATGACTCATCTTCCATTCGTCATCAGCCCACTTACTATATATATATGACATATATTCTCACAGTCACTTACAGAGCTTCCCACAGATGCTGTGCAAGTTGCTTATTGATCGTTCACAGGAATGCTGTGCATTCCTTTATGATACACCTGCCCTAGAGTACATACATGGTCTGTGCATAGGTTTCCTTTAGTATATATACTTCAGCTGTATTGTAGTTACTCTTCAGCTGAATACATCTGGGATATCCGTTTGCTACAAGTGTGATCTCATCCCTCCTGTTAGCCCTCTCATTTCTTGTTACATTGTGTGACCTTGCTGGCAAACGTTGGCCTCACAATTGTATTCAGCTCTTCTCATTTGCAACCTCACACATGCCTACTCCTATCTCCTCACCATCACTCCCCTCCCTCCTCACTCAAGAGAGTGTTGGATTGTTATAGTTCTCAAATTCTTTGTAGTTCAGCTGCAGCACCGGGCCTTACATTGCCTCAGTGAGCAGTGCTAGGGTGTCTACCAATTAGTGGGGCATCGAAGATCTCTCTGACAACCATTTGGACCAGAGATACTATAACTTTTTATGATAACAAAGAATTCTTTCATAGTACAAGTAAACACATATATACTAGTACTTACACCCATCCTTCCACTCTGTGTTTAAATGGCTTGTACCCTTGAAAAAGGTACAAAGAGTTTTCACTTTGCACAATTTTATTTTCATCATTCCAAGAATACTCTGCTTGGAAAAGAGGACAAGGTCAGGTAAATCATATGCCAGATTTACCTCTTCCTTACCTCCACCCACATGACCTCGCACTTCCCAAGCCCTCATCCATTTCTACAACAATGCATTCAAATACCGCTGTCAACAAGCTATCTGGTTCTTCAAACTCCACAACCCATATTACACCACTCATCCTGAAGAATTCCCATGGAATCTCTTTCCTCACTACTGGGAAAGAACCAGCCCATATTATAATTCACTCCCCCAACAATTCATCTTTAGGGGAGAAGTCATCAGATGAGTGGTCCATCAAATTGGCAAGCAAGAGAACCAGCAGCAATAATACCAGACTCTTCAGAAGAAAGAATGGATGATGACTGAATAACACCAATGGTGACTCAGACAGTGGATCTGGAGGATACACTGGAGATAATGAGGCACAAGATAGAGCAATCAAAATTGGCACAACAACAACAACAAACACATCAATTGGAAATGGGGAATGCATTGGTTGAGATTACCAAATCCTTGGCCAAAATAACATTGATGCTATCTGCCCCCCAAACCCAAATGCCACCTTTGACAAACATCTCTGGCCTCACTGCCACCCCCATGGGCCACGTATTTGCCCAACACTGGGTAAAAGTTTTGTCACCTACTCCATACTTGGGGAAGCACAACAAACTTGATTCCTTTATACAAGAACTGTTCCTTGTATTTGTGGCAAATAAAATGTGGACGGACAGCGACAGAATCACATATGCCCTATCATACATGATAGGAGGAAGTGCAGAAGCCTGGAGAAACCTAGTAGTCACAAAGCAGTGATTACATGAAGTCCATCCCAATAATCCAATATATCCAGAACCTTTCACCAACTGGATGGACTTTGACATGAAACTGCGAGCGCAATTTGGTGATCCAGATGAAGCACAGATGGTGCAACAACAACTACACAAACTATGACAGGGAGGAAAAACAGCAGAAGAATTCACCACAGAATTCCTTTTAGTAGCAGCAAAAACAAAATATGATGAAGAGGCACTCATTGACTGCTACAAAAGAGGATTGAATGTGGACCTTCTTCAAAGAATTTACAATATCAACCCTCCTCCCTCCATGTACTTATCATGGCAACAAATGGCACAGAGTACGGATCGACACATGTGAGAGTTTAAGCAATTGGTTGCAGACAGGGGATCCTCAAGCTGGGGACCCAGATACAACTGAAATGCTAATACTCAAAGCAATGTTGCTAATCCTTCTGGAACGACCCATAAAGCCAGCAATGAAACAGTACCAATGGACGTAGATTGGGCACAAAGATGTCGAGAAATCATTTGCTTCAATTGCAGAGAAAAGGGGCATATATCATGTGATTGCCCACAGAAGAAGAAAGAGAAGTTATGCACTATTCATGAGCAGATTAGGGGTATGACCACGGAAGAATTTGCACAGATGTTGAATGATGGGGTGATAAAGAAGATTGCTAAAGAAGTGGGTTTTGGAAGGGACGAGTAGTAGATGTCGCTACTTCGTCCAATTGTTTTTCAGTACTTACTCCAGATGATGGCACTGTTGACCACGCCAATACATGTGATCCAATTGAAATATTTAATCACATTACATCAGAGAAAAAGACTGAAAAGAAGACATCAGAGAGTATGCCCTCTCAAAAAGAAAAGCACATTGTCATGGGAATATGAACAGAATTACCCATGATAGAACTGGAAGTCAAGAAACCTGACAATGGACAAGTGATTACAAACCAAGCCCTGGTTGATTCAGGAGCAACAACTTGTTATGTAGACGAAGAATTTGTCAAAAATAATCGTCTTATTACAAAGAAACTCCCAATCGCCATTCCAGTCTATAATGTTGATGGAACAAAAAATGAATGAGGTTCCATCAAAGAAACAGTGGATCTCATAGTCAAAATTCAGAATCACACAGAGAGAACTACATTCTGTGTCACCAGATTAGGAAAAGTCAACCTTATCCTTGGAGAAACATGGCTAAAGATTCATAATCCAGAAATAGATTGGGAGACAGGCAAGGTGAAATTTACAAGATGTCCACGATGATGTCATGTCAGAGTAGTAGTGGAATGAAAGGAACACAAACAGAAGAAGAAGAAAGAAGTTCCTGAATTGAAAGAAGTTGATGATGAAGATGAAGATGCTATAGGAAAAGAAGACAAAGTACTATGTGTCATGGTTGGAGATCCTGAATTGGAAGCATCCATATCAAATATATCTCAGGATCTTGCAATCGAAGCAGAAAAACGAAAGATCAAGAAGTCTTTTGAAGACATAGTACCCAAGGCACATCATGGTTTCAAATCTGTATTTGCAAAAGAATCATTCAATGAATTACCTCCCAAACAAACTTGGGATCATGCAATCAAATTGAAACCAAATGCAAAAATGCACATGGGGAAAATCTATAATCTTTTGTTTACAGAACAAAAGGAGTTAGAGAAGTTTATTGAAGAGAACTTGAAATCAGGACGAATCAGACTGTCCAAATCACCTATGGCTTCTCCATTTTTCTTCATCAAAAAGAAATCAGGAGAACTACATCTGATTCAAGACTATTGACACCTCAATGAAATTATGATCAAAAATTCTTATCCCCTACCACTCATTTCAGAATTGATTGATAAACTCAAAGGGGCCAAATACTTCACGAAACTTGATATCAGATGGGGTTATAACAATGTTTGTATCAAAGAAGGAGACGAATGGAAGGCTGCCTTCATCATAAATCAAGGACTATATGAACCACTTGTTATGTTTTTCGGACTCACCAATAGTCCTACCACATTTCAAATGATGATGAATCATCTCTTCAGGGAGTTGATAGCAAAAGGGAAGGTAGTGGTCTATATGGATGACATCCTTATCTTCATGTCAACGATTAAAGAACATAGGATTATGATGGAAGAAGTGTTGAAGATACTACACGATAACAAGCTATATCTTAAACCAGAAAAATGTGAATTCAAAAAGACAGAAATTGACTATCTTGGACTTAAAATATCTTTCAACAAAATTATGATGGATCCCATCAAAGTCCAAGGTATTGCAGAATGGCCCACCCCAACCTCTGTCACAGAAGTTCACTCTTTCCTAGGTTTCACAAACTTTTATCAGTGTTTTATCAGAGGGTTCTCAGATATCGCAAAACCCCTCAATTCACTTTTACAAAAAGACATAAAATGGCATTGGGATTCAGAACAACAGGAATCATTTGAAAATCTTAAAACAGTGTTATGTTCTAAACCTGTTTTAGTATTTCCAGAACCCAATCGCCCTTACCTCGTAGAAGCAGATAGTTCGGGTTATGCTACAGGCACAGTATTATCACAGATGTGGGATGATGAGAAGTGGCATCCAGTGGCGTATATCAGCAAAGGCTTATCACCAGCAGAAAGGAACTATGACATCTACGACAAAGAGATGTTAGCTGTCATATGCACATTGGAGCAATGGAGACACTATCTAGAAGGAACAGATAGTCCAGTTCAGATCCTCACAGATCACAAAAACCTAGAGTACTTTATGAGTGCCCAGAAATTGAACTGTCACCAGGCTTGATGGTCTCTATTTCTTTCTAGGTTCAATATTCACCTTTCCCACAGACCGGAAAAGAGTTCAGCCAAACCTGATCTCCTCTTGAGACAAGTGGATCATAAAGAGGGGGTGGAACATGACAATGAGAATGTCATACTGCTTAAACCAGAGTTTTTCACAAACTCAAACCATATACAAGCAGTCTTAACAAACAATATTCCACTCCTTCAAAAGATCGCAGATGAACAAGAAAAGGATGGAGATGTCAAGATGTGGGTGGAATTGTCAGCAGACGAATGCAAAACAGCTACTATAGCAGGATGGGGACAAAATAAACAAGGATTGCTTACATTCAAAGATAAAATCCTCATCCCTGACAGTTGTAGAGCAGAAGTCGTCAAATATTGTCACGACACCCCAATTGCAGGACATCCAGGACAATGGAGAACACTGGAGTTAGTGTCAAGAACATTCTGGTGGAAAGGAATGGCAGCGTATGTAGGGAAATATGTCAAAAGTTGCAATATCTGTCAAAGAACAAAAACGATCACAAAGAAACCACAAGGCAAATTGACACCAAATGAAATACCATCAAATCCTTGGCAAATCATATCCACAGATCTCATTATGCAATTACCTGAAAGCCAAGGATATGATTCAATACTTGTGGTTGTTGATCGATTTTCCAAAATGATACATATCATGGCAACAACATCAGACGTAACTGCAGAAGGAGTGGCAAGAATGTTCAGAGATAACATTTGGAAACATCATGGACTTCCTGAAAAGATTATATCAGACTGGGGACCACAATTTGCTTCCAAAATGATGGAGTTAAATCAACTACTAGGCATCAAGACAGCCCTATCAACAGCTTATCATCCTCAAACAGATGGTCAAATGGAACAAATCAATCAAGAGATTGAACAATATCTCAGAATATTCATCGATCATTGACAATCAGATTGGATGAATTGGCTACCTATGGCAGAATTTTGCTACAACAATAGGGTCAATGCTTTGACAAAATACTCTCCATTCATGATTAACTCTGGACAAAATCCTCGCATGGGATTTGAATCGGGCAAGACATCCACTATTGAATCAGTAGAAAACTTTGTGGAAGGAGTGAAGAGGACAAGGGATGATGTGGAATCAGCGCTGAGAAAAGCAGCTAATGATTGTTACGAGGCACTTGCTTTGGCACCTCGTAACGCGTTTCTTTTCCTCTTTTTCTTTTTCTTTTCTTTTCTTACTTACTAGTAAAGTGTAGTATTATTACTACAAGTGTGAGCTTAGCTCCACTTTACTTAGTAAGGACTCTCTTTCTTTTTCTCTATTATAGTACTTAAGTATTTACATACTTAAGTGTGAGCTTAGCTCCAGGTACTATACTGAGACTTATTCTTTTTCTCTTTTATTATCTTTCTTTATTTTATTACAACATTTACTTGCTAAGGACTATTACTATACAATTAGCAAGGACTCCCTTTTCTCGCTCTTATTTACCTTTGTTTACATCCAGTTCATTATGTGCTTGTGGCTGAGCCACTATTATCACATGGACGCGTACTTACTGCGCATTACTGTGCAACAATGTTTACTTACTGCGCTTTACTGCGCTTTACTGCGCAACAGTACTATACTTAGAACTCCAGTTTTGTATAAGTAGTTGAAAGCCTGGTGGTCTTAAACCCCAGTCTCATCAACTTCACAATCTAGGGATTCTCCTTATACTGTGCTTGAATTAAGCTCGCTACAACCTCGCTTCCCTCTCAGAACTAAGTCTAAGAACTCTAAAACTCACTAAGACATCTTACGCTAAAAGTCAAACTGGATCCTCGTATCATTATTGGTGGAATTATCCTCATAACTATATCATTAATCCCATTCTTCATCGTCATCCGGAACCTCTATTATGTTCATCAAGCCAATATCCAAACCTTGGTTACCAGGAGTAACATTTTAGACCTTCCCTAAGACCGTCCAATAGGCCACTCTTAGCAATGATATGAAGAGATATTACGATGCTCACAGAGGAGCAACACCCAGTTATGCAATTGGAGAAAAAGTTTGGTTAGATGCAACAAACATTCAAATGGGAAGACCAACAAAGAAACTGGATCATAAACGACTTGGACCTTATCCAATTGAACAAGTATTGTCAAACAACACATACAAATTGACATTACCCAAGTTGATGAAAATTCACCCAGCCTTCCATGTTGCAAAACTATTACCTTATACTCCAAACGACATTCCAGAAAGAGTCATAAAAATCCCACCCTCTCCAATCATCAAAGACGGTATTGAACAATATGAAGTCGAAACAATATTGAATAGTTGAAAAACTAGAGGAAAAATCCAATATCTTATCAAATGGAAGAATTACCCAGAAGACAAAAATTCCTGGGAACCAGCTACAAATATCATCAAAGACGTTCCAAAACTGGTTAAAGAATTCCATATGAAATATCCTCTTGCCATACATACTATTCAAAAATGTTCAATACCAGTCAAAAGACTCTCAGACTCAGCAAAACTACCCACATGAGGATCAGAGCATGCAGCTGGATTAGATCTCTATAGTGCTGAAACAATCACTATTCCCTCACATAGTCAAAAATTGGTCGACACCCAAATCACCTTAGCTATACCAGATCACTGTTATGGCCATATTGTGCCTCACAGTGGTCTGGCCATTAAGAATTCTATTCATATTGGTGTGGGTGTCATTGATTCAGACTATAGGGGAGTATTGAAAATACTCATCATCAATCTCAGCACTGAAGACTTCATTATCAATTCTGGAGATTGTATTGCTCAATTAATCCTCAAACACATTTCTATTGCTGATGTCTGTGAAGTCCAATCATTGGATGATACTAGTCATGGAGAAAGTGGATTTGGATCAACCAGAATTGCATATGCTCATTGAGTCATCTTGCCCTAAAAGAGGGGGTATTTGTCAGGACACATTTATTTTTCTTTTCATTTTACAATTTCTTTTATCCTTATCGCTCAAGATCTACATAAGATATCTTATCAGATCATCAGTAGATCTTATCGCGATTATGTATGACTCATCTTCCATTCATCATCAGCCTGCTTACTATACATATATGACATATATTCTCACAGTCACTTACAGAGCTTCCCACAGATGCTGCGCATCCTTA
This sequence comes from Albatrellus ellisii, assembly GCA_003314395.1. Taxonomy (NCBI): domain Eukaryota; kingdom Fungi; phylum Basidiomycota; class Agaricomycetes; order Russulales; family Albatrellaceae; genus Albatrellus; species Albatrellus ellisii. The sequence goes on from QLPN01003524.1 coordinate 14,594, forward strand.
CTGATGCTGTGCAAGTTGCTTATTGATCGTTCACAGGAATGCTGTGCATTCCTTTATGATACACCTGCCCTAGAGTACATACTGTGAGCACAGGTATGAGCCAACAAGCAAGAGAAAGAAGCAGGATGTGAGGGTGTAGTGGTAAGTGGTGCACACTAAGGCGCAGAGTGGGGAGATGTGGTACAACATACTGTATGATTCTGTAGAGCTACAGAAAGTGGGGGGCGTGGTATATGTAGTGTGCTCTGAACTGAGTTCAGGCGGAGCGTTAATGTGGGGTTGTAAGTGGGGGTGTAGTATGTGCTACACAAACGTGGGTTGTAGTGGTGTAAGTGGGTCTAGAACGGTCTAGAATGTGGTAGTGAGTTAAGTAAGTAAGTAGAACATGTGTCAGTAAGGATGTAAGGAAGACATGTATAGATAAGTATAGTGAAGCTGAACAGTTACCGTCGATATTTCCAACACATACATGGTCTGTGTGCAGGTTTCCTTTAGTATATATACTTCAGCTGTATTGTAGTTACTCTTCAACTGAATACATCTGGGATATCCATTTGCTACAAGTGTGATCTCATCCCTCCTGTTAGTCCTCTCCTTTCTTGTTACATTGTGTGACCTTGCTGGCAAATGTTGGCCTCACAGTCTGCCTTCAACAGGTACTGTGGATGTAAGAGGTGTGACTTCTGGCTTTCCAATGGTATACCAAACTCCCATAATAACCAGGGCAGATTTGACAACATTGGCCCACTGGTGGTAATTTTCAGCATTTTCGAGGATGATGTTGATTTTGGGGATGGAGACAGAGTATGTGGGAGTTGGGAGGTATAGTAAGATGGATAGGAGTATGAGGTGAGTGTGATGAGTGAAGAGTGAGAGCCCAAGTATGAGTGTGCAAGAGATAAGTGTGCATAGTGCCCAGGCAGGGCCCATAACCTGATGAAGGCAGGCCATGTGTGAGATGGAACTAGAATAGTTCTTATTCTTCTAGTGTCTCTATCCTAACTATATATAGTAAAAGGTATGGAGCATGGACCATTGAAGTATGTACTGTTGAACTGTGTATCAATGTATGCATATGTGTGTGTGTGTGTACAGTACTGAACGAAAAAGGAAGGAGATGTTACTTAAGCATAAGATCATCAACAATAACAGTTTTCTTTTGTTCTTTTCTTTTATATTACTTACTATTAGAGTGTAGTTTTACTACAGTGGTGAGCTTAGCTCCAACTCTTATAGTAAGGACTCATTTCTATTCACCTTTACAGTACCATAGTATCCTTATACTTAGCTGTGGGCTTAGCTCCAACTTATAGTAAGGACTCTATCATCTCACCCTTATAGCACTGTAGTATTACTGCAGCAGAGGTTACCTCCAAAAACTATAAGGTGTTTCATTTCTTTTATCTTTATTTATTTATTTATTTACATTTACTTGTTCAGGACTACTACTGTACAATTAGCAAGGACTCATCTTCTTTGATCTTTGTTTATCTTTGTTTACTTCTAGTTCATTTCATGCTGGTGGCTACTTACTTATAGTTCACTATGGACATGACTTGGTCACATGATCTTGTTGATTGCTGTGCAATCATCATTGATCAGTGAACCTTACTTTACTGATACTATCTTTAGGATGCTCTATTTTGTGTAAGTAGGGACAAGCCTGGTGGTCTTAAACCCCAGTCTTGTCAACTTTGCAATCTAGGGATTCTCCTATACTGCACTTGATCTAAGCTTGCTCTCATCTTGCTTATAACTCTAAGATCTCTAAGACATCCTAAACTTGTCACTCTGGATCCTCATTTAGTCATTGGTGGTATCATCCTCATCACTATCTTGTTGATCCCTCTCTTTATTGTTATCAGGAACATTTACTGTGCTTACCAAACACACAACAACTACCTTGTTACCAGGGGTATAGTTATTGCAAACCCTCCCTAAGACCATCCAATAGGCCACTCTTAGCAAAAGGTGTTGTATAGGGAATACATGTGTTGTTAGAGATCTGATAGCAGTGGAATTTTGCATATGGAATTCCTTAAAAAAATTTGGTACATCTTTGCAGATAATGCTAATTGGTTCCCATGAATTGGCTTTGGTTGGATAGTCTTTCCATTTGATAAGATATCGCATCTTCCCATGGTATTTCCTACTATTGATGATTCTCTCTACTTTGTATCTTTCAATGCTGTCTTGAATGATAGGAGGAGGTGGTTCTTTCACTGTTCTTTCTATGATATCATTGGGGGTGTATGGGAGGAGTTTGATGATGTTGAAGACCAGATGAATTTTCATAGATTTTGGTAATGCCAGTTCATATAAATTCTTTGACAGAACTTTGGTGATGGTGTATGGTCCTAATATTTTATGATCTAATTTCTTCATTGGTCTTCCTGTTTGTATATTTGAAGCATCAAGCCAAACTTGATCTCCAACACCATATGATGGTGTTTTTCCCCTATGAGTATTATAGTACTTCTTCATATCATCAGCTGCTTTCCTTAGCACTGATTCTGCATCTTGTTGTGCTTGTTCCAAGGATGTTATGAATAATTCAACTGAGTCGACAGATGTGTGTTTCCTTGATTCAAAGCCCATATGAGGATGTTGTCCTGAATTAAGCATGACTGGTGTATTTTTGGTAGATGAATTTATCTGATTATTATAACAGAATTCTGTCATTGGTAACCAGTTCATCCAATCTGTTTGATGATGGTTTATGAATAATTTAAGATATTGTTCTATCACTTATTTTATTTGTCCTGTTTGACCATCTGTTTGTGGATGATATGCTGTAGATAATGCTATTTTGATGCCTAACATCCTATTCAACTCCTTCATGACTTGTGATGCAAAATGAGGTCCTCTGTCTGGTAGGACCTTCTCTGGTAATCCATGAAGTTTCCAAACATTATCTCTAAATAATCTTGCAACTCCTTCAGCTGTTGCTGTGGTGGTGGGCATCATATGGATCATTTTTATGAAACAATCTACCACTACTAGGATTGAGTCATAACCTTGGCTGTCTGATAATTGTGTGATTAAATCTGTAGAGATCATTCACCAGGGTTTATTTGGAATTTCATTTGGAGTCAATTCTCCTTGTGGTTTTGAAGGAAAGGTTTTGGTTCTTTGACAGATGTCACAACTTTTGACATATTGTCCTATGTATGCTGCAATTCCTTTCCACCAGAATGTTCTCAATATGAGTTCCAATGTTCTCCATTTTACTGGATGTCCTGTGATAGGAGTGTTATGACTATGTTTTACTACTTCTGCTCTGCAACTTTCAGGGATGACTATTTTTCCTTTGTAAGTCATCAATCCCTGTCCATCTTCTCCCCATATTGCTGTTTTTGCCTCTTCCATAGGCAATTCTTGACTTCTTCATCTGTGTTCTGAGTGGTTATGATCTTTTGAAGAAGTGAAGAATTTGTGAGTACTGCATTGATAGTATGTTTGAGGAATTCTGGTTTCAGCAGTGTCACATTTTTGTTGTCATTTTCCTGCCCCTCTTGATGATCTGAATGTCTCAAGAGGCGATCTGGTTTGGCTGAACTCTTCCCTGGTCTGTGGGAAAGGTGGATATTGAATCTAGGAAGAAATAGAGGTCATTGAGCCCAGCAATGGTTTAATTTCTGGGCACTCATAAAGTGCTCTAGATTTTTGTGGTCAGTTAGGATCTCAACCAGATTGGGAGTTCCTTCAAGATAGTGACACCATTGATCCAAGGCATGGATGTTTGCAAGCATTTCCTTGTCATATATATCATAGTTGTGTTCAGCAGGGGAAAGGCTTTTGCTGATATAGGCAACAGGGTGCCATTTATCATCATCATGCATTTGAGAAAGAACAGTGCCCATGGCATATCCCAAGCTATCAGATTCAATGAGATTGTTGAATGGTCATATGTTGCTACCAAACCTCCACCATACTTTCATTCAGCTTTTCCCCTGCTTATACATACTTATGACAAACTCATGATCTACCTTTACACATCTCCACTTCTCCATATTCCTGTGGGATTTCTCACACCACATACACTCTGGATGATGCATGTCCTCTACACTTATAGGCATCTTTGTACTCTTGCATCACCTCTCTGCTTCAACTCTCTCTTACCATACTATATAAGATGCAGTACATACAATACAACTCCTCAGTTGTTGTCTTACACACACTGAGTGAGTTCCCCACTTCCTGCACCTTATTCTCATTCTTAACACAGTCCTGCAGCTCTCTCTCACTTACACTGTGGCAACCCACTGTTGTCCACACTATCTCTTACCACTGCAGGTTAGCTTACTCTGACTTAGTTGTTGTCTTACACACACTGACTCTCCCTCACTTACTGTTGACAATGATGTCTACTAAACAGCTCCTTCTCTTTTTGTCTTCAAGTACTATATACACATACATTACTACACACATTTACTATAACTAGTCAGTAGTTGTACCTACAACAAATAAGGAACAATAGTATCCTCCTCTTGCACATGGCCTGTCATCAACACTTACACTGTGGCAACTCACTGTTGTCCACACTATCTCTTACTGCTGCAGGACATGCTGTCCTCCCTTCTCCCATTCAGGGATCTTATCCAATTGTGTCTCATGTTGTTCTTGATTGCCCTTGCCTGCCATAACCTGTGTAAACAGAGATATGGTCTATTGGCTTCTGGGAAGACCAGTACTGGTTCAGAACACAGAGCATCTTTGAGGTTTGGAAAGAATCTTTCTGTTCTGCATCCCAATGCCATTTGACATCCTTTTGAAGTAAGGTATTCAACAGTTTGGCAATTTCTGAGAACCCTCTGATAAAGCAGTGGTAAAAGTTGGTGAATCCTAGAAAGGATCATACTTCTGTGATGGAGGTGGGAGTAGGTCAATCTGCAATGCCTTGAACTTTGACAGGGTCCATCATGATTTCATTTAGAGATATTTTAAGTCCTACATAATGTTGGAGATTACAGTGATTTGTGACAGTGAATGTGTTTTAATGCAACTGGGCAACAGCATGAATAGTGTGACTGCACCACATGGACTTGTGGGACTCAGGGATGATATGGACAGACCTGTTACTTACAGAAATTTTCTCTCACACAGTTTTTTCTTTTCCCTCAGTCTTCAATGAAGAGACTGAGGTCAGTACTTACTCTCTATGCCATTTGTCTTATATGTTTTCTAAGTATCTCCACCTGTAGAATATTATTTCTCTTCTTTCTACAGGTACAGTACTATAATTATTCCAAGTCAGTCTTCTACAAAGGGGCTGGGAATATAATTTATTTTCTTTCTACAGTTTGCCATGCTCTTTCCAAGCAGCCTCCTACAATAGGTAATTGGTTTCCTCTTTTTCAAAGTTGCACTTCTCTAGTTTGAGGTATAATTATTGTTGTGTAGTATTGCAAGTACTTCAGCAACAATTTGTCTATGTTCCTCAAGTGTTTTGGTGAAGATTAGGATGTCATCCATGTAAGAAAGTGAAGGAGCAGGATAGAGTGATGGATAGGTACAAGATGATTGGCATGACATTAGAGGCCCACATGATGGGCAACAGAGAGTGACAAAGGAGCAACAGAATGTGACTGAGAGTGACAGTGTGTGACTGAGGGTGACAGAAAGCAACAAAGTGTGACAAAGTGCAACTGAAGGTGACAAAAATGTGACTGGTGGTGGCAAGGTGTATGGTAAGTTCACAGATAGAGGGCAGCAAGGCATAGGGTGAGTACACAGAAATAGAGAGTGATGAAGTGTAGGGTGAGTATGCAGATAAAGAGCAAAGCAGCAATGTGCTAAAAGTGTTTGGATGATTAAGACAAGTATACATAGTCAAGACAAGATGGATTTGGAGAGGGATGTAAATTGCTAGTGACATAGTAGTGGTGGCAAGAGTGGTCACAAGTGATGTATAGTGAGAGATGTTGGGCTTGTATGATAAGAAGATAAAGATAAAGATAAGATGAGACAAATGCATGGTTAGTGTCATGTATCATACATGGATTCCAACAATCTGTGTAGGCAATAGCTTTTCCTTTGGTGATGAGGACACAAAAGAGGTGATTCATCATGGTCTGGAAGGTAGCTGGACTATTGGTCAGTCTGAAGAACATGATCCCAGGTTCATCTATGTGGTAGTTCATTAAAATATTCTTTGGCAAAGACCAATTTGAATTTGTGATATGCCCTTGGAACTATTTCTTCAAAGGTCTTTTAAATCTTTTCTTTTCTGCTTTGATTGCAAGGTCTTGGCTAATATTTCTGATAGCCACTTCTTCTTCTTTTCCAATCATGACACATAGGATTCTCTCTCTGATTGGATTTTATTGTCTTCTTCATCTTCTACTTCCACCATTTTTGGTATTTCCTTTTTCAGCATTTCCTTCTTCTGTTTCCTCAATTTCTTTTTTCAAGTCTGACATGACAACATTGGGGGCATCTAGTAAATTTAACAGCACCTGTCTGCCAATCAATTTCTGGATTGTGGATTTTAAACCACATTTCTCCTAGAATTAGATCAACTTTCCCTAGACCAGTGACACAGAACATTGTTCTTTTAGTATGGTCATAAGTTCTGATGATCAGGTCTACTATTTTGTTTATTGATCCCCTTTCATTCTTTGTTCTGTCTACATTATATACTGGTATTGCAATTGGATGTTTCTTCATATTGAGTTGTTTCTGTTTTATGAATTGCTCATTGATGTAGCAAGTAGTTGCTCCTGAGTCTAGTAAGGCATCAATGGTTACTTCTTTTCCAGTATTGGTAGTCTTGATCTCTATCATTGGTAATTCCACTTGAATTCCCATGATCATGTGCTTTTCTTTTCCTTGAGAGGGCATACTCTCAGATACCTCTTGTTTCTCTTTCCATTCCTGATGTTTTTGAATAGTAATATTCACTGTAGCAATGATATGACCACATACATTGGTGTGATCAACAGTGCTATCATCAGGAAATGGTATAGAAAAATGATTGGAGGACAGTGCAGTGGTATCTACTGACTGTCCTTTGCAAAACCCATAATCCTCTCTTCTTTGCTTCTTCATTCATCAACTTGATGAATTCATCTGATGTCATGTTTCATATCTCCTCATGCATCTCCTTGATCTTTCCTGCTTGTTTATCAGGGCAGTTGTGAGATATATGGCCCTCTGTCCTACAGTTGTAGCATACAACTGTCTTCCTTCCATATCATGATCTGTCTATGTCCATGGGTACTACATCATTTGAGGCTTTGTGTGGCACAGTGGTGGTAGTGGGAGTGCTGGCATATTACCTAGGGGTCCATTGTGGACCTCTTTGTTGCATGAGTTGTTTATACTCCCTCATGTGTCTGTCCATCCACTGTGCTATTTCTTGCCATCTAAGATAAGTGGTGGGAGGAGGTTCAATGTTGTATACCCTTGATAGTAAATCTCCATTGAGTCCTCTCCTATAGCAGTCAATGAGCACATGCTGTTGAAGATTATGTGCATGATACCCACATCTCATTCAGCTTTGTCCTTTCTCCCCTCACATACATGCACATTCTGCATACATACACAATATGTACTTACAATCTCCTTTCTTCCTCAGACTTCATATGACATGACCCACTCACTATCCCAAGATGACACACATCCCTCCTACATATGGGCATCCTTATACTTACCAGTACACTCTCTGCCCCAACCTTACAGGGCTAACACTATATAAGATGGACATCATGCCTTACATCTCCTCAGATGTCTTACCCTCTGTCTGAGTGAGTATTTCTTTACTTCCATTTTATTCTCTCTCCTCACCCCTTCCCTGCAGCATACTCTTACCATGTCATGTTGCTCACTCACATTCACTACCACTCCTACTTGCTGCAGCCATGTTCACTGCCACTGTTCCCTTAGGGATCATTGCCTGCTTATACATTGTCTTTGTCATTGTTTGCTGTAGCCAGCACACACACATGCTCATCATATAGAGTTTTTGCCACAATTAGGAGGAACTCAGTGTTAATGACAATGAGCTTAAGTAATGTCCACATTCCTTTTTTGTCTACTTACTGTACACACACATACACTTCTGTACATAGATGTACACACTTTCCTTGTTCATAGTATAATGGTCCATGTGCTGCTATACATACTATAAGTAGCATGTAGATATGACATACAAGAATAAGAACTATTCTAGTTCCATTCTTGTGCATGACCTGCCTTCATCACTTAGTGGTGTATTCTTCACATGATCTTGTTCCCATCCTTAATGTCTGTTGTGCTGTTTGTGCTTCATCAAGGTTACCAAATTTTTCTCATATTTTTGTGTTGAAGTCAAACCATGTATTGAAGGGCACAGAATGGAGTGGATTAGAGGGGTTAGCCTCATGTAGCCACTGTTTCGTGACTTGTAGATTTCTCCATCCCTCTGCTGCTCCTATCATGTATGACAGGGCATATGTAATATGATCACTATCTGACCACATTTTGTTTGCTGTGAATACCAAGAATAGCTCTTGGATGAATGAGTCAAGCTTGTCATGCTTCCCTGAGAATGGAGTAGGTGACAAAACATTTACTCAATGTGTTGCAAACATGTGGCCCCCTTGGGTGGTGGAGTGGCCAGAGGAAGTGACCAGAGTCAGGAGTTGGGTTTGCTGGGCAGTAAGAATCCAAGTCAGATTTGCCAAGGTCTTGACAATTTCTGATAGTGAATTGCCCATCTGGAGTATTTGGAAATTTTGATCTTCCTGCTGCTGTGTTTGTGATGCTAGATCTGTCCTCATTATCCCCAACATATCCTCCATCTCTGATACTCTCTGCTAAGAGCAGCCTATTGGACAGTCTTAGGGGAGGTTCAATATAACAATACTCCTGGTAACAAGATAATTAGTATGCACTTGATAAGCATAGTAACTGTTCCAGATGATGATGAACAGGGGGATCAATGAGATAGTGATTAGAATGATACCACCAATGACTAAACAAGGATCCAGAATGATGAGTTTAAGATATCTTAACTGTCTGCACAGGAATGAGCCAATGCATAGAAAGAGGAAGACAGTGGTATTGATAGCAGCATAGACATGGTGGTAAGTGGTGGAGACAAAGCTCCAGAGTGTAGTAACATGGTTAGACATAGTGTATACATCTAAGAGTAGTAAGAAAGTGGGGGAGAAAGTATAAGTAGTGTGCATTGAACAAGGTTCAAGTGGAGTGTAGAATGTGGGTTTGTTGAGTGTGTTGTAAGAACATGTTTGTAGTGGTGTAAGTGGGTTGGATAAAATGTAATAAGGATGTGTGTTAGTGTGTGTATAGTGAAGCTGAACAAAAACTGTGGATATTCCAACATTAACAACACTTAGAGTGACTTAGAGGTCTTAGACTTGGTTCTTAGAGGTGAAGCAAGTTTGTAGTGAGCTTAGGTCAAGCACAGTAAAGAAAAATCCCTAGATTGCAAAATTGACAAGACTGGGGTTTAAGACTGTCAGTCTTTCAACTACTTATACAAAACTAGTGTCCTAAAGATAGTACCAGTAAATAAGGTTCATGGATCAATGATGATTGTGCAGCAATCAATGAAGTCACATGACCTAAGGTGTGTCCATGATTATAGTACATGGCTCAGCCACAGGCATGAAAATGAATGAGAGGTAAACAAAGGTAAACAAAGGTGAGAAAGAGGAGTCCTTGCTAATTGTATAGTAATAGTCCTTAGCAAGTAAATAAATAAAGATAAAAGAGAAAAAGATAAGTCTTTATAGTACTTGGAGCTAAGCTCACACTTAAGTATGTAAATACTTAAGTACTATAAAGAGAAGAGAAAATGAGTCCTTACTATAAGTAGGAGCTAAGCTTGCTGCTGTAGTTAATACTACACTTATAGTAAGTAAGATAAAAGAAAAATAAGAAAAAGAAAACCATTATGAGGTGCCAAAGCAAGTGCCTCATAACACTCTCAGATGAAGAGTCACCATTTCTGTCCTTCTGTCCCTCTGCTCTCTTGTTTCTAATCCTTCTCCTGAGCTGTCATCTTGGACCATGGGTTCTCTGTGTTCCCACATGCTGGATGATCCTGGTTGAGTCATTGTCCATTTCTAAAGATGAATGCTTGGGGGAATGAATCATAATATGGGCTGGTTTGCTCATGGTACTGGGTAAATAGTTGCCAAGGGAATTCTTGAGGATGGTCATTGTAATAGGGGTTATGAAGCTGGAAGAACCAGATGGCTTGTTGGCATTTGTACCAGTATGCAATGCTGTAGTGGCATTGGAGGGCAGCAGAGGTATTTGGTCAGGTAAATGGTGTAAGAGAACCATGTCTGGCATATGATTTCCCTGACCTGGTTCTCTTTTCTGGGTGAAGTATTCTCAGAATGGTGAGAGTAAAAATGTGCAAAGTGAAAACTCATTACACCTTCTTCAAGGGTGTAAGCCTTTCAAACATGTAGCAGGGGATGATGGTACATAAAGGTAGATATTGTTGACACTTAGAAGTTCAGCATGGCAGTCATACCTGAGACTGGTCACTCAATTCAAAGGGGAAGAGGGAGAGGTGTAAACACATGGAGCAAAAGCCCAGAAAGAAAATTTACAACCCTAGCATTGCAGAAGTGTAGTAGTGAGTGTGTAGTAGCTAGCTAGGGAGGGAGGGAGTGGATGTAGAAGATCAACTGAAGATCAGTGTCCCTAATCAGATACTTAAGTATGTAAAGATGCCACTGTGAGGTGCATGCTAGGACAGTGAGGTCACAACTGTGAGAGGGAAGGATTGATGAAGGACTGAGACAATACTTCTAAGATGAGTCACACTGTATAGCAGATATCTCAGATGTATAAAGCTAAAGAACTATCTACTACAAGGACACCCTATATATACTAAAATGTCTGGCACACAGACCATGTACTGTCACTGTAGGGCAGGCATATGTAAGTAAGATGTGCAGCATCTGTGAGAAGTATCAGTAAGCAATGCACAGCATTGCACAGCATCAATAAGCAACTGTGAGAATGTGAGTCATATATGTATAGTAAGCAGCCTGATGATGAATGGATGAGTCATATATAATTGCAATAAGATCTACTGATGATCTGATAAGATTAGATAAGATATCTTTAGTAGATCTTGAGTGATAAGAGTAAAATTAATCATAAAATGAAAAGAAAAATAAATGTGGTCTGACAGCCACACACAGACCATGCTGATGTAAAGTAAGTGTGGGGAGTGGGTGCTGGTGAGAAGAGCAATCATGTGACAACAGATATGTGCTATCTGTACTATGACAGAGATTCTTTTATATCAAAATGTATAGTATCCCTGGTCTGAATGGTTGTCAGGGGGTTTGTGGTGCTCTACTAAGTGGTAAGACACCCTTGCACTACTTGCTGAGGTAATGTAAGACCCAGCACTGTAGCTGACTATGAAGAATGGAAACTGTAAAACAATTACAACTCTCTTTTGAGTAAGGAGGGAGGGGAATAGGGATTAGAGTCAGAGTAGAGGAGGAAGTGATGTATGGGGTCATGGTGAGGAGTGTTACAAGGCACTTGCTTAGGCACCTCATAACAGTTTTCTTTTTCTTTTTTCTTTTTATCGTACTTACTATAAGCATAGCATTAACTACTGCTGTGAGCTTAGCTCCAACTTATAGTAAGGACTCTATCATCTCACCCTTATAGTAATGTAGTATTACTGCAGCAGAGGTTACCTCTAAGCACTATAAGGCATCTTATTTCTTTATCTTCCTTTATTTACTTACATTTACTTGCTAATGACTATTACTATACATTTAGCAAGGACTCATTGTATCTCATCTTTGTTAATCTTTGTTTATCTCTCATTCACTTCACACTTGTGGCTACATTTACTTTACCTTACTATGGATGTGACTTGGTCACATGATCTTGTTGATTGCTGCACAATCATTGTTGATCAGTGTGTTGACAACTTCTGCTGATATAAGCATGCATTTCCTATTTCATCCATATACTGTACATACACACACATACTGTACACATGTCATCTCATACATATCTCCATGGTCTGTGCACCACTAGACTTACTATAAGTAGCATGTAGAAATGTTCCATAAGAATAAGAACTATTCTAGTTCCACTCCTGCACATGGCCTGTGCTCAACACAGTGAACCTTAACTACTTGTACTATCTTTAGAACTCCAATTTTGTATATGTAGTTGAAAGCCTGGTGGTCTCAAACCCTGGTCTTGTCAACTTTGCAATCTATGGATTCTCCTATACTGCACTTGATCTAAGCTCACAGTCATCTTGCTTTAAACCTAAGAACTAAGTATAAGATCTCTAAGCCACCTTGAGCATCACTAAGACATCCTAAACTTGTCACCCTGGATCCTCACATAGTCATCAGTGGTACCATCCCCATCACTATCTCATTGATCCCTCTCTTCATCATCAGGAACATTTACACTTACTGCACTATTCAAGCACACAACAATTACCTTGTTACCAGGGGTATAGTTATCACAAACCTTCCCTAAGACTGTCCAATAGGCCACTCTTAGCACATAGTCCTAAGACAGCTACATAGCTGAGAGATAAGAGGAGTGTATACAGATGCAGAGAAATATGTGACAAATATGTGACAAAAGGTACAACTGAGATGAGAAAGAGAGAGCATTGATGGGTGCTGTTGTGGGGTGAGAGGAAACCACAACCACAACAACAACAACAACAACAACAACAACAACAACATCTGAGGGGTACAAGCCATAAGATCCTCTAGACACCAGGTAATGATGGGTTGGGGAAATAGAGTGATGTAATAATGTGACACAAAGGGGCAATGATAGAGGAATACAGCATGATCTGGGTGGAGTGTCAGGCCACTGCTATTTTTCCTATTTCTTGCCTTAAGAAGGGGGTATTTGTCAGGCCGCTATTATTCTCCCCATTTTTCTCTTCATTTTCCTCTATTTTCTTATGCCTCTATTGTCATAGATCTTACAATCACTCCTGATCTATCAAAGTGATTCCCACAGTCATACATTCCATTTCTTCATCTTTATTGGCTGATGACACATATATCATCCAATCTCCAATTGGCCTGTTCTATATTTAGTTATACTTCATTCTTCTCACCCTTACTGTGCATGCTCATCAATCCTTCTCACACCTGCTGTGGAGTATCACCAATCACTCCCACAGTTACTGCAGAGCCTCAGTCAGCACTTATGCATCCCTTCTATTATTAGATATGACATCATTACTTACCTTCTTGTTCTCTGGCCCTATACTGTACAGCATGGTCTGTGCACTCTTTTTGGTAGTATATATAGCATAGTCCACTTAGCATTTTATCCCCAGTTCTGATCATCTGGGATATCTGCTAGTCTAAGCATGATCATCCTTTCTCATTTTAGCTCTCTTTCTTCAGTTGTTTGGCTTTGATGTAGCATCAGCCTCACAATTGATCAGAACTCCCTCCCCCACCACACCTTTCCACTCCCCCCCTTTCCTGCAGACAGGTGTTTTCACCTTCAATTTGTCTGCAACCCCTTTTATGCCATAGGTTTTGTTCACAAACCCAAACAAGAACAAAATCATTTCTACCATGCTCAACTCTTCCCCTGCCCTCCTCTCACTCATTGTCATCACTGCAAGTAGCAAAAACACAAGAGTGAGTGTACTTGTAGCTTGTGGACTAAAGTATATGTCCCTTGCTCACCCGCTTCTACTCTTCAAATTGTTGTCAGCTCTTACAGTGTTTGCCCCATACACCTCCACCTCTTGCCCAGCAACCTCCTCCACAGCATGCACATGGTGGACACAGAGTAGAGAGATCGATATGCAATCATTGATGTTCTGGGAAGACCACTTTCAATCAGATGATTCCTGGGAACTTGGTGGGTATTCTGACAGCTTGGGGACTGCCTGTCCCTTCCACATGCCACCTTCATCCCCATCACACTCACTCTAGGACAGAGCAACTTTTAGATGAAGGTCTAAATGTAAATTTCTATTCTCTCCTTCCTGTCACTCACCCCTCCACCACTCATCTCCATTTTTGCTGTCACCTTCTAGCTTGGCACATGTGCATCATCATACAGTGTCAAAGTGAACCTTCGATGAACTATGAATGCTTCCCCCTTTGGATCTTTCCTGATCCAAGATCAGAATGGTGGAGAAATCAGGATAGGAGGTATTGTATCAAATATCCTCCTACTCTTTTCAGGGAGTTGTTATATCAATATTACAATGATCCCTCTCTCGTCCCTCCCCCTGTTCTCCTAGAGTTGGGAGCTAACCCTGATCACACCTTTCATATCAACCCCCACCATCATTTCACATCATACATCACAGGAGGTCCCACAACATCTACATACTAGTGTAGACATATCTTTCTTCAAAGTCTTCATGGTTTTCTTGTTTGTCTGCATCATTATCCACACATTTTATTAAACAAATATAGTGCTTCTGTTTTATGACTGAGTGTGCCATTTATTTGACATCACTCAACTACAGAAGTACTGGAACTCTTATTGAAATTATCCAACAAGTAATTGGTCAAACTGTTGCAAGACAATTAGTGGAACACTTGGAGCAGGAGACAACCATCGCCTCCTAAACACAGAGAAGACAGTGAGGAGCCAGAATCACACTCAAGGAATTGATTCATGAGCTTAGCAGATCAAGAACCATTAAAATCACACTGCTTAGAATCTGAAATCGAGAGTCTTGGTACAGCCTTAGCAGTGACCCTTCAACCTCAACCTGCAGCATTTGTTCCTATGGACCAGGAGCATGAACCACCAAGTTTTGGGGAGATGATGAAGATAATAGGGAGTCAACAGAAACTGTTAGCACAACAGCAGGAAGCAATGACAAACCTGATGAATCATCTAATGTCAGGAGAAGGAGGTTCCTCTTCTGGGCAAGGAATCAGCCTCCCACCCTGGGTCCACCTCCCCAAGGTTCACATCACAGAACCAACTCCTTTTGATGGCAACAAAAAAAGGTTCCAATCCTATTTGGATCAAATTTACCTTGTTCTTCAAGCACACCCAGAATATCAAAATGAAGACAAAGTAACTGTCATATTGTCATATATCAGAGGAGGATATGCAGAGGAATGGAAAAAAGGGGTTCTATGAGAAATCAAAGCACAGTGGGTAGAACCCCTCAAATATGACAAGCCATTTAAAAATTTTGATGAACTCCTAACAATGATGAAGATCACTTTCAGAGATCATAACGAGGAATAGATGGCACAACAGAAGCTGACCACTATTTCACAGGGGAGTTGTCACATACAGGAATACATCACTGAATTCCTCTTATACAAAACAGCATCTGGATATAATGATGGTGCACTATGCACATTGTTCAAAAAGGGGATGAACCATCCTCTTCTCCAGTCTTGCTATGTGGAGACACCTCTCCCTCATGATTTAGAAGGATGGATCAGAAGAGCCAGGGTTAGAGCATTTGCATATCAGGATATGCAAAACTTCAAAATGACTTGGGGACAAAGACAGACACAAGGACAGCAGCAGTATGGAAGACAACAGGGGCAACAGCATAATTTTACCCCTTGTCAATTTACCTCTTCAGCAGCACCTGCAGGAGAACCCATGGACATCAATAGGGCCAGAGGACCACACCCACAGCTATGTTTCAATTGCAGCAAAGAAGGACATTTTGCTAGAGAATGTCCCGAGCCAAGGCACCCACAAGGGCAACAACAACAATGAAGGGGGAATGTGAGGACCCTTCAGGAGATGCATGTGCTGAATGAGGCAGACTTCTTGGCTGAGATGCAGAAGGAGTTTCAGGCACATGGTCTTAGATTGAATGATCTGATGATGAGCATCATGCACACATAAAACTGGAAAATGATCATCAGTGACATCAGGTGAACACAGCAATATAAACATGCTGCATGTGACAATCAGCCATAGCCACATCAATTGTGCATTTGTTAGGCATTGGACTGTAGGACTGGGGTCAGCCAATGAGGAACAGGATTGATGAGCAGTACAGGCTGAGATGCGGTCCATGGAGTCACGAGTCATGAAGTCAGCAATTAGTGCGATCAATGCCTTTCCTATTTCGCACATCTGTATAGTGCCCAGACTCCACTTCACTTTATGATTGACCCTGCACTGTAAATTTTCTGTTGTGATTTGTTGTGCTCCAGCCTTGGAGCTAGACTTGTATTTAGATAGCACATTGTCCATTGAGAATACTCAGATTTCCCCCACCCACAATTTCACTTCCCCTTTCTGTCTGAATTCCAAGTGAAAAAGCATGCCCAAACCTTCCCTCTGCATTTCCACATTTGCAAGGAAATAGTGCGTTCTTCGTAGATTGTGTCTATTTTGTGCTGCCTTCATCTTTGTGTTGTGCCCAATTGCATTCTCCATTGCTTTGCATCCATTGCGTTCTCCATTGTGTTGTGTTCTTTATCACATCCTCCCTCAAGTTGCATTCTCCATTGCATTGCATCAATTCTCCATTTTGTTGTGTTCCCCTTATCTCACCATATTGCCTGTCTGTTATGGGAATTGTGTTCCCTTCTGTCACCCTAATCATGTCACACTATCACCCTTAACTACTAAAACTCCATTTTCCTTGGTGTCTAGGGAATCTTACGACTTGCACCCTCCAGCATTGTTGTGGTTGTGGTTGATTTCTCCCTTCAGCCTGGCACAGCACATATCACCAAATGGCTCAAAGAGTGGAGCACAGCAGTTGGGTTTTGGATTGGACAGGAACTGAGCATGAGTTCACTGTCCTACAATAGGTTTTCTACACTTCAGACTGATGATACAGACGTTGATCATCTCAATGCTTGTACCCAAATTTATTTAACACACATTGTTCCATCTTGCTCTCAGTCTGAAGTGAAGCCTCAAGTGCAACAGGTTATTCCTCCTGTTGAGAAAAAGGAATACATTCGAAGAGCAATATTCAATGTCACCAGTTTCCCTGAAATGAAACTCAAAATCAAAACAGTGGATACTGGAGCTATCTTAAATGTTGATGCTCTTCTAGATTCAGGTGCTACAGGATTATACATTGACAAAGAATTTGTCAAGAAAAACAATTTAAACACAAAAAAATTGGCAAAACTGATACCAGTTTACAATGTTGATGGGTTGCTCAATCAAGGAGGATCTATTGAAGAAATGATTGATTTCATCATGACTATCAATGGTCATACTGAATGTGCTACCTTCACAGTCTGCAATTTAGGCAAAAAGAATGTCCTTGTTGGTGAATCATGGTTGAAAATTCACAACCCTGAAATTGATTGGCTACAGGGAAAAATACATTTCACCAGATGCCCATGCAGATGTGAAGTACATCTCAAGGCTGACAGGCAAGTCTGGAAGTCAAACAAAAAGCTGATGAAACAGCAAAATCAGGCAATACATCAAGAAGCTGACAAAAGGATAGCAGCTGAAGAAGGAGATTGGATATTGATGATCATGGTTGACCAGAATGAAATGGAGGCATCCATTCAAAATATTAGCCAAGAGCTTGCTATTGAAGCAGAAAAGAAGAAGTTGAAGAAGAGTTTCGAAGACATAGTACCCAAAGCATATCATCACTTCAAATGGGTATTCAACAAAGAAGCTTTTGACTCTCTCCCTCCTAGACAACCTTGGAATCATGCAATTGAACTTAAACCCAGCACAAAACCATCTGCTGGTAAAGTTTACAATCTTTCCCTAGATGAACAAAAGCAACTAGAATTGTTCATTGAAGAGAACCTAAAGAGTGGTCGTATTCACCCATCAAAATCTCCCATGGCATCACCCTTCTTCTTCATCAAAAAGAAATCTGGAGATCTTTGACCTGTTCAAGATTATCGCAAGCTCAATGACATGACGATCAAGAACAGTTATCCACTTCCTCTTATTTTGGAATTAATTGATCACCTTTGTGGAGTGTGATATTTTACCAAGATGGACATCCATTGGGGTTATAACAATGTCAGGATTAAAAATGGTGATGAATGGAAAGCAGCTTTCATCACTAACAAGGGTCTATTTGAACCTCTTGTCATGTTCTTTGGTCTCTGCAATAGCCCTGCCACTTTCCAAATGATGATGAATCATTTGTTCCATGGTCTCATCTCACAAGGAGTTGTAGTGGTTTATATGGACAACATCTTGATTTTCACAGCAACCTTAGAAGAACATCGCAAGGTCACACAGGAAGTATTTCAAATACTTGCAGATAACAAACTGTATCTCAAACCAGAGAAATGTGAATTTGAACAGACATCTATCAACTTCCTTGGCCTAAAGATTTCCTTTGACAAGATTGCTATGGATCCAGTCAAGGTACAGGGCATCAAAGACTGGCCAATCCTGCAGAATCTTCATGATGTCCACTCATTTTTGGGTTTCTGCAACTTCTATCATTGTTTTATTCTTGGGTTTTCCAATATTGCTAAACACTTGAATGAGCTCATGCAGAAGGATGTCAAGTGGCATTGGGGTGATGAACAGCAGTTGGTGTTCACTTTTTTACAAGATGCTGTGTGTTCTGAACCAGTTTTGGTCTTTCCAGACGAGCAGTATCCATTCAGAGTTGAAGTGGATAGTTCTGGTTATGCTACTGGTGCGGTTCTTTCACAGCTTTGACAGGACAACAAGTGGCACCCTGTTGCTTACCTTAGTAAGGGTTTGTCACCTGCTGAGCATAACTATGACATCTATGACAAGGAAATGTTGGCTGTCATTCATGCTCTGGAAGCATGGCAACATTATCTTGAAGGTTCCATTCAAGTCATCACTGACCACAAGAACTTGGAGTACTTCATGACAGCCCAGAAGCTCAATCGTCATCAAGCTCGCTGGTCTCTAGATTTAAAATTGACATGGTCCACAAACATGGTGCTACCAATGTTCACCCCAATCTCCTCTCGAGACATTCAAACCATAAGAAGGGGGTAGAAGATGACAACAAGAATGTCATCTTGCTCAAGCTGGAATTTTTCAAACACAAAATTTCCCTTGCAGCACTCAGTCCTCCTATCTTAAAAAGAATTATAGATGCACAAAAAGAAGACCATGATTATATCATTTGGGACAAGTTGGATGCAGACTTGAGGAAAACTGCAATATTCACACATTGGAGTGAAGATGAAAAGATGCTTTTCTATGATGGGAAACTCTATGTCCCAGAAACAATGTATGCCGAATTGATGAAACCTGCCACAATTCACCACTCACAGGACATCCTGGTTACAAGAAAACCTTGGAAATGGTTTGACGACATTTCTAGTTCCCAGACATGGCATCATATGTGGAGAAATATGTCAAAGGATGTGATTTATGTCAAAGGATGAAGACTTTCCCTACCAAACCTCAAGGAGGATTAACGCCTAACAAAATCCCTTCACATCCTTGGCAAATCATCTCTACAGATCTTATTGTCAAATTGCCTGAAAGCCAAGGCAACGACTCTATTCTTATGGTCATGGATTGTTTCACCAAAATGATTCATGCTATTCCCACTACAGAAACAATTACAGCAGAAGGAGTGGCACACCTTATGAGAGATCATGTTTGGAAACACCATGGTCTTCCAGAAAAGGTGTTATCAGACAGAGGACCTCAATTTGCATCACAAGTCATGGGTGAATTGAATTGTTTACTGGGGATACAAACAGTGACATCCACAGCTTACCATCCCCAAACAGATGGACAAACAGAGCAGATAAATCAAGAAATTGAACAATACTTCCACATTTTCATTAACCATTGACAGAACAATTGGGCAAGCTGGTTGCCAATGGCAGAATTCACTTACAATAATCACATTCATTCAGCCACAAAATATTCACCATTCATGCTGAATTATGGACAATATCCTTGAGTGGGCCATGAACCTCATACATCTACCAGAATTGACTCAGTGGACAAGTTTGTAGCAGGGCTCAAACAAATCAGAGAAGAAGCAGAGGTGTCATTGAAGAAGGCAGCAGATGATATGAAGAAATTTATGATGAACATCGAGGCAGAACCCCTGTTTATGCCATTGGAGATAAAGTTTGGCTTGAAGCCACCAATATCAACACAGGCAGACTGATGAAGAAACTGGATCATAAATGTCTTGGACCATATGAAGTACTTGAAGTACTTTCAAACAATGCATATCGCCTCAAACTTCCAAAGACAATGAAGATTCATCCTGTCTTTCACATTGTCAAACTTCATCCATATGTCAAAGATGTCATCATTGAATGAGAAATTTGTCCTCCCCCTCCTCCTATTATCAAGAATGGTGTTGAAGAATATGAAGTTGAAGAAATCCTCAATAGCCATCTTTCTCGTGGTAAGGTTCAATATCTGGTCAAATGGAAGGACTACCCTGCAGAGGAGAATTCTTGGGAACCTGCTTCAGTATTGATGGAAGATGTTCCTGATATGCTCAAGAGGTACCATAAAGAACATCCTCAAGCAATACATTCAGTAGCCATTTATTCCCTTTACCAGATGGAATATTCACCAGAGATGATGGCTCAACCTCATTATGCTTGACAACTTCAAGAAGAAACACCTCTATCCACCCCACCAGTTCTTGATGAAGGATATGAGGAAATTCCTTTTGGCATCATTGATGATGAAGATGACTTTTACAGATGAAGACGATGATGGAGTTATTACTCCTAAATCTTATGAAGACTTGAAAGAATTACCCAAGTCTTCCTCCATCATCCCTCTTTCACCATCATTCTTTGCTGGCATTCCTTTCAAGTCTATGGAAGGAGAAGAAGATATCTGCCATGCATGTTCATCCCCATTCTTTACTCATTGAGACCTATAAGAAGGGGGTATTTGTCAGGCTGCTATTATTCTCCCCATTTTTTTCTTCATTTTCCTCTATTTTCTTATGCCTCTATCATCATAGATCTTACAATCACTCCTGATCTATCAAAGCAATTCCCACAGTCATAAATTCCATTTCTTCATCTTTATTGGCCAATGATGCATATGTCATCCAATCTCCGATCAGCCCATTCTATATTTAGTTATACTTTGTTCTTCTCACCCTTACTGTGCATGCTCATTAATCCTTCTCACACCTGCTGCAGAGTATCACCAATCACTCCCACAGTTACTGTGGAGCCTCAGTCAGCACTTACATGTCCCTTCTATTATTAGATATGACATCATTACTTACCTTCTCGTTCTCCGGCCCTATACTGTACAGCATGGTCTGTGCACTCTTTTGGGTAGTATATATAGCATAGTCCACTTAGTGTTTTATACCCAGTTCTGATCATCTGGGATATCCACTAGGTGCAGTACCTTCTAGTCCTCCCATTATCTTATTTAGCTGATTATATATCTGGGATATCTGCTAGTCTAAGCATGATCATCCTTTCTCATATTAGCTCTCTTTCTTCAGTTGTTCAGCTTCGACATAGTGTCGGCCTCACAAGTAGGTATCTTCAGCTTTAGTGAGTGAAACATTAGAGGGAAGAGGAGTTGTTGTAGGGTTGCAGTCTGTCATCCCAAAGCAATCTAATACATCCATAATGTATGCTTCCTGATTGATGTCAAGGGTACACTGGTCTCTGTTTTGAGTGACATGTAGACCCAGATACAACTTGGTTTCACCTAAATCTGTCATCTCAAATAGATTCTTCAGGGTCACTTTGCAGGCTTTGACTTCTTGTAGTGATCCCCCTAGGATGGTGATGTTGTCCACATAGAGTACTATAATGAGCAGATGGGTGGAATTTGTTGAGATGTAGATACCTGAATCTGAGAAGGTACAAGTGAAAGAGAGACCAAGTAGCAACCCATGCATTTTCTGGTACCATTGTCACAATGCTTGCTTTAGGCCATATATAGCTTTGGATAGATGACAAACTTTTCCTTTGGTTCTGGGCATGACAAACCCTTGGGGTTGTTCTATATAAATTTCCTTGTCTAGATCACCATTGAGGAAGGCAAACTTGATGTCCATGGAATGTACTTCCCAGTCTTCCAGTGCAGCAATGGCTAACAGTGTGCAGAGAGATTCAAAGCATGCAATGGGGGAAGAAGTTTCTGTATAGTTGACTCCATGGACTTGGGTGAAACCCTTGGCAACAAGACATGCTTTGTAGCAACCGTCAGCTTTGTGTTTGAACACCCACTTGTTTCCCACTAAATTGTGGCTGGCTGGCATATCCACAATGTCCCATGTATGCAAGTTTTGTAGTGACACTGATTCCTCTGTACAGGCAGTGTGCCAGGAGTTGCTGTCAGGTCTGGATAGTGCTTGCCTGAGAGTGAGCAGGTCACATGTAACAGTGTGGGAAAGGAGTGACAAGATGGATGGTTTGCCTCATGGAGTTGCAAAAATGTCATTGTCATCACTATCCAGCCCCCCCTCACCCAAGATGTCAACAAAGGTGTGAGAGCCATAAGCACTATCATGAAAATGAGCAGGATGACATGCCAGGCACTCAGACCAGTGAACAACAGGTATGTCATCATCAACAAGCTGCTGGTGAGCATGCTGATGAGCAGGAGACCCTGCTGGATGATGCCACAACAGAGTGGTGGCATCAGGATCCAGACATGCAGTGTGATGAGCATGCATGTGTGGAGGGGCACCAATGTGAGTAGTAGAGGGAGCATGCAGAGGGGTAACCAGCAGGGAAGACAACAGCTCCGCAGGGGCCTGGGCAGGGTCCTCCTGCCCAGGAGAAACAGCCAAGCCAGAGGGCATCACAGGAGAACTCAATACCACACAAGGCACAGACACAGGGGAAGACTCAGAGGGCTTAGGTGGCAATGATGCACAAGGATCAAGGAGGGGAGTGACAGGAATTGTGCCACCAGTGTGATCATTGCCACTTGCACCACTGTCATCACCATTGCTGTTGTCTCCAGAGTTGCCATTGTCATCATCATGCAGAATGGGAGGGGGTGGCAGAAAGATGTTGAACACAGATGGTGACATGGTAGCACACATGCAGGGAAAATGTCCTCTTCAAAGACAGCATCTCTACTAGTGACAATCTGGTGAGTGACCTTGTCCCAGAACAGCCAACCTTTCATGCCAGATTGATACCCCATGAAGACTAGTGACCATGCATGGGGGTCAAGTTTGGAGCACTGTTGGTCAGGAACATGTACCCAAGCTCAACAGCCAAAAACATGTAAATGTGTGACATCAGGAGGTGAATCCATAGGTGACCAGACAGCAGTAGGGGTGAGCCATCTGAGGCAACACATGGGTGAGAGGTTGTAGGTGTGGATGGCCATGCATACTGCAAGCTCCCAAAAACCACCAGACAGGCAGGCATGATGCAACATGGAAAGCACTCAATCAAGAATGGTCCTGTTCCAACACTCAGTGCACCCATTCTGCTGCAGTGAGTATGGTACTGTCTGTTTGTGTTCAACACCACAATCAAGCAGTAGTTGACCAACAGTAGCATTGAGGTATTCGCCTCCCCTGTTGGTCTGGAGTGTTGTGGGGTGCTGACCAAACAGCATGAGTGAGTGAGCAAGGTAGTGCCAGAGAGCATCTGAAAGTTGGTCTTTGTGCTGCAGAGGGTAGATGACCCCAAAACTGGAGTAGTCATCGAGGAACATAGCAAAGTACAGGGATTTGGAGCCAATAGTGGCCATGCCAAGAGGACCAACCAAATCTGAGTGGACCAGGTGGAGGACAGACAGGGCCCAAGAACAGGATAAATGGAAGGAGGCTCTGGGAAATTTGCCTTGAAGGCATCCAACACAAGCCTTGCCATTGATAGGAGAAGGAGTCAGAGGAACAAAACCAGAAAGTTGAGTTGTTTGAATACAGCAGATAATGTCTTCTATAAATGTCCTAATTGTTCATGCCAGAGGCAGATAGTCAGGGCAGGCAATGTGTGTGAGTTGAGGGTCAATGTTCCAGATAGTTGTAACCAGTAGATGCCATTCTGAAGGAAACCAATGCTAAAACACTGCCCATTCTTGGTGATGATGCAGGATCCTTTTTCATATGTGATGCTAAAGCCCAAAGCATCCAACTTGCTAATAGACAGGAATCGTCCAGTAGCTGATGGGACATGTAATAGGCCTGAAATGGAGAGTGAAATGGTCTGCCCATCTGGTAACTGATGTGTTGCCATTACCTACAGTAACACTATGCAATGCCAAGGTGTTATAGGTCATAGAGTCAGAGTGGTGAGGCATTATGTGGTCTGTGCATCCTGAGTCAAGCATCCATAGGCTGCAGCCATCATAGTAGCAAGCATCAATTTTGGAAGTAGTAGACAAATGGTTTAGTGAGGTATGTCCTCCACCACTATCTGGTGGCTCCTTCACTTCATTAGCCTTTTTCTTCTCTAACCATGCTTTAACATCCTCTGGCATGCTGTGCAGGGCCCAACAAGTGTCAAGAGTGTGGTTGCACCTCTTGCAATGAGTGCAGAAACCCAAGTTGCACTTCTGAGGGTTGCTGGGAGCATGGAAGGCAGCAAGCATGGCGATGGGCTTGACACAAGCTTCTTCATCTAGTATGTGGCTGTGAATATCTCCAAGGTTAAGATGAGTGATGTCTGAGGACACAAGGACAGAGGAGGTGAAGTGCCCCCAGGACACAGGGAGAGCATGCAGGGTTATAAAGCACATCTGCTGCTCAGTGACATCAACTCCAGAGGCTGTGAGTCATTCCCATACAACTAGCAGTGCATTGAATTGGGGAGTGAGTGGAGTGTTCATGTCATATTTACAGGTGAACAAGGCTTGGAACTGGACAAACGCTCCCATGGCTGATTGCTTGCCATAAATCCCCTTTAGCAGCTCCCATGCCTTCACTGCTGTGACAGATTCAGATGCGATGGTGGTAGCAAGTTGCACACTGCAATGCATGGATATGATGGCTTTAGCTATGTCATTATTGTCGTCAAAGAGCTGTATGTCATCCTGATTGGTGATGACCACTACAGGTAACCCTCCTTCAATGTTAGTTGTGGAGGTGGTAGGAAGTGGTTTAGGTTTGATGATCATGTACCAGACACCCATGATAACCAGTGCTGATTTGACTATATTTGCCCATTGATGATAGTTGTCAGAGTTTTCGAGTATGATATTGATCTTTGGGACAGATATGGTGAGTGTTGGTTGTGTGAGGAACAAGAGGAGTATTACATAGATGACAATAAAGTGTGAGAGAGTATAAGGGTTTGAGATAGCCATAGAGAGGAGAGAGTTGCATGTGACCTGGGCAGGGCCCATAACCTGTGAAACACAGGTCATTCACACAAGTGGAACTAGAATAGTTCTTATCTTTGTATCATGTATGCCTGTGCTACTTATAGTAAGACTGGTAGTGTTGATCCAGAACCACTCACAAGCACCACATATTCATTCATCTTCCCTTCCTTCTCACACACATACACCACCTTTACCTACCACATACATACAATCACCTACTTCATTCTCAGACTTCTTACAAGCCCGAGCACTACCCACTCCACTCACATCTCTGGGACAATGCACATCCCTCCCACTATGGCATTCATTGTACTCCACTCTTCACTCTCTGCTACAACCTTACCACTACATACTATATAAGATGGACTACTACTACACAAACCCCTCAGACATCTTACTATGAGTCTGAGTGAGTACTCCCCACTCCCATCCTATCTTATTCTTACATGTCTTAACCCTGCAGCTCTCTATCTCTCACCACGTGTGGCACATGCTGTGTCCATCACTACTTACTGCTGCAGTTCTACTGCTAACACTCTTCCCCTTTGGGGACATGTTGTCAATCATCTAATCAATCATGCTGTTGCTTATTGCCTGCCCAAGCCTGCATGAACAGGTAGCACACAGACCAGAGCCCTTTGTACAGTAAGATGTGTGTACACACATGTACATGTGTGTGTGTGTGAGTACAGTATGTAGACAAAAAAGGAAGGTGTATGTTATATAATACAAACTGCATAGACATCAACAAAAGCTCCTCTACAACTTTACTATACCTGTCTTGCTCTGTCATCATCCTACCTCAGCAGTCTTGCATAGCTGCTGAGGTGGGTACTCTTTTGCACTCTCTCTTATCACCATCTGACAAGTACCTACTCTGTGCAGTCTTCTTCTATCTCTTGCATACTCTCTCTTGTCTGCACCCTCTATCATCACTCAGGTGTATTGCTATTGAACAATAGTCCTTTGGTTGCTCTTCCTCTTTGTAGGGCTACAAGCCTATCTTGATCATATCATGGCCTATCTGCTGTTTGCCTCATTGCCTGTATTTTAACAGACACAACAAAAATAATGCAAACACAGATGCAACACAACTATAAACATGACACTGACACAATATGTTACAAGGCACTTGCTTTGGCACCTCATAATGATTTTCTTCTCCCTTTTTTTTTTCTTTACTAATAGAGCATAGGTTTACTACAGCTGTGAGCATAGCTCCACTCTATTTAGTAAGGACTCTACTTCTTTTCCCTTATAGTACTATAGTATTTACATACCAAGCTGTGAGTTTTACTCCAAGTGTGAGGCCGACGTTTGCCAGCAAGGTCACACAATGTATAAGAAAATGAATGGGAGCTAACAAAGGGATGAGATCACACTTGTGCAAACGGATATCCCAGATGTATTCAGCTGGGGAGTAACTACGATACAGCTGAAGTATATATACTCAAAGGAACTGTGCACAGACCATGTATGTACTGTAGGGCAGGTGTATCATAAAGGAATGCGCAGCATTCCTGTGAACGATCAATAAGCAGTCTGCACAGCATCAGTAAGGATGCGCAGCATCTGTGGGAATCTCTGTAAGCGACTGTGAGAATATGTGTCATATATGTATAGTAATCGGGCCAATGATGAATGATAAATGAGTCATGCATAATCGCGATAAGATCTACATAATCTGATAAGGTATCTTGTGTAGATCTTGAGCGATAAGAGTAAAAGAAATCGTATAATTAAAGGAAAAATAAATGCATCCTGACAAATACCCCCCTTTTTAGGGCGAGATGACTCGACGAGCATATGCAATCCCTGTGGAACCAAATCCTCGATCTCCTCTACTAGTATCATCCAATGATTCGACTTCAGTAACATCAGCGATAGAAATATGTTCAAGGATTAACTGAGCAATGCGATCGCCAGGATTAATTTTGAAATCTTCAGTGCCGAGATTGACGATAAGTATTTTCAAAGTTCCCCTATAGTCTGAATCGATGACACCCGCACCGATATGGATAGAATTCTTAACGGCCAAACCACTGCGAGGCGCAATACGGCCATAACAATGATCTGGTATAGCTAAGGCGATTTGGGTGTCAACCAATTTCTGACTATGTGAGGGAACAATGATTGTCTCAGCACTGTAGAGATCTAATCCAGCTGCATGCTCTGATCCTCTTGTAGGTAATTTTGCGATGTCTGAAAGTCGTTTGACTGGTATTGAACATTTTTGAATAGTACGTATGGCGAGGGGATGTTTGAGATGGAAATCTTTAACCAGCTTTGGTACGTCTTTGAGAATATGTGTAGCTGGTTCCCAGGAATTTTCGTCTTCTGGGTAATTCTTCCATTTGATGAGATATTGAATTTTCCCTCTGTATTTTCGACTATTCAAAATCGTTTCGACTTCGTATTGTTCAATGCCGTCTTTGATGATTGGGGATGGAGGAGTTTTTACGATTTGTTCTGGGATTTCATTTGGAGTATAAGGTAATAGTTTTGCGACGTGGAAAACAGGATGAATTTTCATAGACTTGGGTAATGTCAATTTATACACATTGTTTGACAATACTTGTTCGATTGGGTAGGGTCCAAGTCATTTATGATCCAATTTTTTTGTTGGTCTTCCTGTTTGAACGTTTGTCGCGTCTAACCAAACTTTATCTCCAATGACATACTTGGGTGTTGTTCCTCTGTGAACATCGTAATACTTCTTCATGTCATCAGCCGCTTTTCTTAGCGCTGATTCTGCATCTTCTCTCGTTCTCTTCATTCCTTCTACAAAGTTTTCTACCGATTCGATAGAGGATGTCTTGCCCAATTCAAAACCCATACGCGGATTTTGTCCAGAATTGATCATAAATGGAGAGTATTTTGTCGAGGCATTAACTCTGTTGTTGTAGCAAAATTCTGCCATTGGCAGCCAATTCATCCAATCTGATTGTCGATGGTCAACGAATATTCTGAGGTATTGTTCAATTTCTTGGTTTATTCGTTCGGTTTGACCATCGGTTTGAGGATGATAGGCAGTAGATAAAGCTGTTTTTATGCCTAGTAATCGATTTAACTCTCGCATCATTTTGGAAGCAAATTGTGGTCCCCGATCTGATATGATCTTTTCAGGGAGTCCATGGTGTTTCCAAATATTGTCTCTGAACATTCTCGCTATCCCTTCCGCTGTTACGTCTGATGTTGTCGGCATGATGTGAATCATTTTTGAGAACCGATCTACAACCACAAGTATTGAATCGTATCCTTGGCTTTCAGGTAATTGCGTAATTAAATCCATAGATATAATTTGCCATGGATTCGATGGTATTTCGTTTGGTGTTAGTTCGCCTTGTGGTTTTCTTGATATCGTTTTTGTTCTTTGGCAAATGTCACAACTTTTGACATATTTTCCGACGTATGCAGCCATTCCCTTCCACCAAAATGTTCTCGACACCAATTCCAGTGTCCTCCACTGTCCAGGATGCCCTGCGATTGGAGTGTCATGGCAATATTTCACGACTTCTGCTCTGCAACTATCAGGGACTAGGATTTTGTCTTTGAACGTGAGTAATCCTTTTTTATTTTGTCCCCATCCTGCTATGGTTGCTGTTTTGCATTCGTCTGCTGATAATTCTGCCCACATTTTGACATCTCCATCTTTCTCTTGTTTGTCTGCAATCTTTTGAAGAAGTGGAATATTGTTCGCCAAGACTGCTTGTATATGGTCTGATTTGGTGAAAAATTCGGGTTTCAGCAGTATGACGTTCTCATTGTCATGTTCCACCCCCTCTTTATGATCCGCTTGTCTCGAGAGGAGATCTGGTTTGGCTGAGCTCTTTCCCAGTCTGTGGGAAAGGTGAATGTTGAACCTAGAAAGAAATAGAGACCATCGAGCCTGGTGACGGTTCAATTTCTGGGCACTCATAAAGTACTCTAGGTTTTTGTGATCCGTAAGGATCTGAACTGGACTATCTGTTCCTTCCAGATAATGCCTCCATTGCTCCAGTGCGCGTATAACTGCCAACATCTCTTTGTCGTAGATGTCATAATTCCTCTCTGCAGGTGATAGTCCTTTGCTAATATACGCCACTGGGTGCCACTTCTCGTCGTCTCTCATCTGCGATAACACTGCTCCTGTAGCGTATCCCGAACTGTCTGCTTCTACAAGATAAGGGCGATTGGGTTCAGGAAAGACTAAAACAGGTTTAGAGCACAACGCTGTTTTGAGATTTTCAAATGATTCCTGTTGCTCTGAATCCCAATGCCACTTGACGTCTTTTTGTAGAAGTGAGTTAAGAGGTTTTGCTATATCTGAAAATCCCCGAATAAAACATCGATAGAAGTTGGTAAAACCAAGGAAGGAGCGGACTTCTGTGACTGAGGTTGGTACTGGCCATTCTGCGATACCTTGAACTTTGACTGGGTCCATCATAATTTTGTCGAAGGAGATTTTAAGTCCAAGGTAATCGATTTCTGTCTTCTCGAAGTCGCATTTTTCCGGTTTGAGGTATAGTTTGTTATCGCGTAATATTCTCAATACCTCTTCCACTATGATCCTATGTTCTTCAATCGTCGCCGTGAAGATAAGGATATCGTCCATGTAAACTACCACCTTCCCTTTTGCTATCAATTCTCGGAAGAGATGATTCATCATCGTCTGGAATGTGGCAGGACTATTGGTGAGTCCGAAAAACATAACAAGAGGTTCGTATAATCCTTGATTTGTGATGAAGGCAGCCTTCCATTCGTCTCCTTCTTTTATACGAACATTGTTGTATCCCCATCTGATATTGAGTTTCGTGAAGTATTTTGCCCCTTTGAGTTTATCAATCAATTCGGAGATGAGTGGTAATGGATATGAGTTTTTGATTGTAATCTCGTTTAGGCGTCGATAATCTTGAATGGGACATAGTTCTCCTGATTTCTTTTTGATAAAAAAGAAAGGAGAAGCCATCGGTGATTTTGATGGTCTGATTCGTCCTGATTTCAGATTTTCTTCGATAAACTTCTCTAACTCTTTTTGTTCTGTAAACGAAAGATTGTAGATTTTTCCCATATGCATTTTGGCGTTCGGTTTTAATTTGATTGCATGATCCCAAGTTCTTTTGGGAGGTAATTCATCAAATGATTCTTTTGCAAAAACCGATTTAAAACCGTGGTATGCTTTTGGTACTATATCTTCAAAAGATTTTTTGATCTTTCGTTTTTCCGCTTCTATCGCTAAGTCCTGAGATATGTTTGATATGGATGCTTCCAATTCAGGATTACCAATCATGACGCATAGTACTTTATCCTCTTTCCCTATCGTATCTTCTTCTTCATCATCAACTTCTTTCAATTCAGGAACTTCTGCTTTCTTCTTCTGTCTGCGTTCCTTTCGTTCTGTGACTACCCTGGCATGACATCGTCGTGGACATCTGGTAAATTTTACTTTTCCCGTTTCCCAGTCTATTTCTGGATTGTGAATTTTTAGCCATGTTTCTCCTAGTATAAGGTTGACTTTTCCTAGGCCTGTGACACAGAACGTATTTCTTTCTGTGTGATTTTGTATTTTGACTAGAAGATCCACGGTATCTTTGATAGAACCTCGTTCGTTCTGTGTTCCATCAACATTGTAGACTGGGATGGTGATTGGGAGTTTCTTTGTAATTAGACGATTATTTTTGACAAATTCTTCGTCTATGTAACAGGTTGTTGCTCCCGAATTGACCAAGGCTTGGATAGTAATTACTTGTCCATTATCTGGTCTTTTGATCTCCAATTCTATCATGGGTAATTCTGTTCGTGTTCCCATGATGATGTGCCTTTCTTTTTCTAGAGAGGGCGTACTCTCTGATGTCTTCTTTTCAGTCTTTTCTTCTGATGCAATGTGATTAAATATTTCAATAGGATCACATACATTGGCGTGGTCAACAGCGCCATCATCTGGAGTAAGTACTGAAAATCGATTGGACGATGTAGCGACATCCACTACTCATCCCTTCCAAAACCCGCTTCTTTTGCGATTTTCTTAATCACTTCGTCATTCAACATCTGCGCAAATTCCTCTGTAGACATGCTTCTGATCTGTTCGTGAATAGTACGCAGCTTCTCCTTCTTCTTCTGCGGACAATCTCGTGATATATGCCCTTTCTCTCTGCAGTTGAAGCAAATAATCTCCCGGCGCCTTTGTGCTCGATCTACGTCCATCGGTACTGTCTCATTGCTAGCTTTATGACTTACAGAAGGATTAGCGACTTGTGATTGAGTAGCATTGCAGTTGTATCTGGGTCCCCAACTTGAGGATCCCCTGTCTGCAACCAGCTGCTTAAACTCTCTCATGTGTCGATCCGTACTCTGTGCCATCTGCTGCCATGATAAGTACGTCGAGGGAGGAGGATTGATATTGTAAATTCTTTGAAGAAGATCTACGTTTAGTCCTCTTTTGAAGCAGTCGATGAGTGCTTCATCGTCGTATTTTGTTTTGGCTGCTATCAAAAGAAATTCTGTGGTAAATTCTTCCGCTGTTTTTCCTCCTTGACGTAGTTTGTGCAACTGCTGTTGCGCTGTTTGTGCTTCATCTGGATCACTGAATTGTGCTCGCAATTTCATGTCGAAATCCATCCAATTGATGAAAGGTTCTGGATATGAGGGATTATTGGGATGGACTTCGTGTAATCGCTGTTTCGCAACTACTAGGTTTCTCCAGGCTTCTGCGCTTCCTCCTATCATGTATGATAGGGCATATGTGATTCTATCGCTATCGGTCCACGTCTTGTTTGCCACAAATACAAGAAATAATTCTTGTATGAAGGAATCAAGTTTGTCGCGCTTCCCCAAGTATGGAGTAGGTGACGAAACTTTTACCCGGTGTTGGGCAAATACATGGCCCATGGGGCCGGCAGTGTGGCCAGAGGTACCTGTCAAAGGTGGCATTTGGGTTTGGGGGACGGATAGCATCGATGTTATTTTGGCCAAGGATTTGGTAATCTCGACCAATGCGTTCCCCATTTCTAATTGATGTTGTTGCTGCTGCTGCTGTGCCATCTTCGACTGTTCGAGTTCGTGTCTCATCGTCTCCAAGGTATC
The DNA here is from genome assembly GCA_003314395.1 of Albatrellus ellisii. Taxonomy (NCBI): domain Eukaryota; kingdom Fungi; phylum Basidiomycota; class Agaricomycetes; order Russulales; family Albatrellaceae; genus Albatrellus; species Albatrellus ellisii. Next base: position 46,835 of record QLPN01003524.1, read on the forward strand.
CTCCAGATCCACTATCCAGACTGCTATTGGGTTTATTCTGTCGTCCTCCATCCTCTCTTCCGATGATTCTTGTATTTCTTCTCTTGGTTCTCTTGCTTGCCAGATTGATGGGTTGCTCATCTGATGATTTCTCCCCTAAAGACGAATTGTTGGGGGAGTGAATTGTAATATGGGCTGGTTCTTTCCCAATAGTGAGGAAAGAAATGCCACGGGAATTCTTCAGGATGATCGACGTAGTATTGATTGTGGAGCTTAAAGAACCAGATAGCTTGTTGTCTGCGGTATTCAAATGCGTTACCGTAGAATCGGATGAGGGCTTGGGAGGTTCGTGGTCGTGTGGGTGGTGGTAAAGAAGAGGTAAGTCTGGCGTATGATTTGCCCGACCTAGTCTTCTTTTCCGAGCGAAGTATTCTCGGAATGATGAAAAGTAAAACTGTGCGAAGTGAAAACTCTTTGTTCCTTTTTCAAGGGAACAAGCCTTTCAAACACAGAGTGGAAGTGGGACATAGGTAGTTGTACTAAGTGCTAGAACTACTACGAAAGAGATCCTTGATATGGTAAAAAGTTATAGTATCTCTGGTCCAAACGGTTGTCAGAGAGGTTTTCGATGCCCCACTAATTGGTAGACACCCTTGCACTGCTCGCTGAGGCAATGTATGGCCCGGCGCTGCAGCTGAACTACGAAGAATTCGAGAACTATAACAATTTCAACACTCTCTTGAGTGAGGAGGGAGGGGAATGATGATGCGGAGGGGTGAATGGGTGTGTGAGGTTGCAGAGGGAGAGAGCTGAATACAATTGTGAGGCCGACGTTTGCCAGCAAGGTCACACAATGTATAAGAAAATGAATGGGAGCTAACAAAGGGATGAGATCACGCTTGTGCAAACGGATATCCCAGATGTATTCAGCTGGGGAGTAACTACGATACAGCTGAAGTATATATACTAAAAGGAACTGTGCACAGACCATGTATGTACTGTAGGGCAGGTGTATCATAAAGGAATGCGCAGCATTCCTGTGAACGATCAATAAGCAGTCTGCACAGCATCAGTAAGGATGCGCAGCATCTGTGGGAATCTCTGTAAGCGACTGTGAGAATATGTGTCATATATGTATAGTAATCGGGCCGATGATGAATGATAAATGAGTCATGCATAATCGCGATAAGATCTACATAATCTGATAAGGTATCTTGTGTAGATCTTGAGCGATAAGAGTAAAAGAAATCATATAATTAAAGGAAAAATAAATGCGTCCTGACACCAAGCACTATAAGGCATCTTATCTCCTTCTTCATTTATTTACTTGCTAAGGACTATCACTATACAACTAGCAAGGACTCATCTTATTTCATCTTTATTTACCTCTCATTTCACTCACACTTGTGGCTACTTACTTGTAGTTTACTGTGGATGCAATTCAGTCACATGATCATGTTGATTGCTGTGCAATCATCATTGATCCATGAACCTTAACCACTTATACTATCCTTTGAACATCTCACTTTGTATAAGTAGTTGAAAGCCTGGTGGTCTTAAACCCCAGTCTTGTCAACTTCACAATCTAGGGATTCTCCAACACTGCACTTGATCTAAGCTCATATTCATCTTGCTTCATAAACTCTAAGAACTAAGTCTAAGATCTCTAAGTCACTAAGGATCACTAAGACATCCTTACTCATCAATCTGGATCATTGCATAGTCATCAGAGCAATCATTCTTATCACTATATCATTGATCACAATCTTCATCATCACCAGGAATGTTTACACATGGCCTACTACAACTATCCTGCTGCCAGGAGTACCTTGTTAACAAATCCCTGAGACTGTCCAATAGGCTGCTCTTAGTACAATAAATACAGCCTACAAGGAACACAAGCTCTCAAGATGTGGGAAAGGGAGAGTGGAAAGAGCCCTTGCTGCTCAGGACTCAGATAAGAGAGGAGGGACAAATCTCAGGGGGAGAATCTATTGTTTCAGGTGGGCTACAAGCCATATAAATACAAGTCTAGCTCCAAGACTGGAGCACCACAAAACAAAACCCAACAGAAATTTTACAAATGCAGGGTCAATCATAAGGATGAATGAGATAGAGTCCAGAAATAGATGCAAATAAAGTAAAACAAATAAGGTATCATACCATTATGGATGAGTGAAAAAGGAAAAGTGCCAATTGCACCAAATAATGACTTTGCAACCTGTGACTCCATTTAGTTACTTGGCAGGCCTTGACCAAGCCTCAGCCATTACATTTTATCAGTCCTGCTCCTTGTCAGCTGGACCCAGTCCTCTGTTCCAGCACCAAAGAAATAGCACAATTGATGTGGCTGTGGATGATTATTGCATGCAACATGTTAATGTCACTATCTTCACCTGATGTCACTGATGGTCATTTTCTGTTGCTACATGCATGTGATGCTTATCAGCATACAAAGATGTGAGAGAATACACAACAAAAGAGTGACAAAAGAGTGACTCAGCAGATGTCAAAGAGTGCTAGACAGAGGTGGACAGTACCTGAGATGAGAAAGTGTGTGTATGAAGATGTGAGAGAGTACATGACAACAGAGTGACAAAAGAGTGACTGTGCAAAGTGAGGTAACTGTCAGACTAGAAAGAGAGGAGTGCACAACATGGAACCCACCTCAGCAGATGTTGAAGAGTGCTGAGGTTTGGGGATGAAAGAGTACAGAAAATATAGTAGGATGACAATAGAATTGTAGAGGAGTCCTAGCCATAAAGAATAAATAGTTTCCCATAAGGGGAATGATGTGTGTCAAGTAGATGAACACATGCGAATGCTAACCAGTACAGCAAGTACATAGCTGGTAGAAGAGAGATGAGTTCATAGATGTGTAGAAAGGTGGAGGCCAGGTAGAACTGGAAATGTGCAACAAAAGAGTGATTAGTAGGTAATATTCATATGCACAGCATCCTGTGAGGTAAATGGCCAAGAAAAACCAACAGGGTAGTTGCTAATGGTTGTGGTCCATCGCCTTGTGCACACCACACACATCAGTGTTTGCCGAGTTGCCTAAAGCGGAAGGTGGTGAGTCATGCATGCACCAGTGTACGCATTTCTTGGCAATAAAGACTGCCCATATGTATCAGATAATTCTGACACCCTAGAGAAGATGGAATATATGGCATACTGTGCTCATCCATGATGGTGGTTTCTGCAGATAAATCTGTGTCTCCAGTGAAAGTGAATGGGATTCTTTGTCTCAAAGAAGACATGTTTACATCCTTTTGTTTTGGAAAAACTCACAGTGTATGTATGACATTCTCGAATAGCATCAAAAAAATAACATGGCAGAAAAACTAGGTCTAGTCTCATAGTTCATGCAACCCACTTTGGTGAGATGAGGACTACTAATACACTGTATATTTATGACAGTGTCCAGCTATCACTCTTATCGTTACATTCGACACAATTGACCTCAAGCAAGTTGCCTTGTGAGCTAGCAGCACATATCAATTGTTTCTTAATAATTTCCAACTCAACCCACTAAGACAGAACATCTCCAGATTACATATAACTCTTCTCACAAACATACGTCTACGTCGTCCAATGCCGCATTTCATTGTTACATGTACCTCAACAATGGTATCTAAATTACGTACCTGTTTTGAGATTGAAGACGTGGAGTGTAGTCCTGGTCAACCTGATCCAACGGGCCGAACCCTCCGAGGAAACGAGAAATCGCGATCACATGATATCGCTTCTTACTTTTTTCTGCAAGCCGAGAAATTGTATGCTCGGGAAGTCAGGCAGTATGGAATGCACCATCATGCCCCAAGAAGTGCTCATGCGGTCACTGTGGCCTGATTGTTTTCACCGACCACTTGTGCTCATCCTACGACGGCTTCGATCGCAGAAATCACCCAGCAGAGCCACCCCGAGTCATCCTCAGTTTGTATGACTCACTCGCGGCCAGCCATCTTCCAGTACGTACTGCCGACACACTCATGTTTATCTCTCGCAACGAGCATCCCTACCTATCCTGTCTCATCCTGGACATATATACATCACCAGGTCCACGGATGTCGCGTTGGCGCTCTCTACCTTCGGTTTTTTTGCTTCTGGAGGGGTGTTACGACACGACCCCTTCCTTGGGCTCTCTTCCACTTCCACAAACCTCGCTATAAATCTGTTCAAACTTGGATGCAATGATGCAAGCTATATTCACGGACAAGGAATCGTAGCCAGACATTCCTACATGACAGTCTGCTGCAAAGTATAAGCATAACTGGGCAAGGTAAACGCCAATCAAAGGGGGCTCACAGGAAACTATGCAGGAGTAGGTACGCTCGGAGCGGGCAAAGTATAAGCATAAATGGGCAAGGTAAACGCTAATCAAAGGGGCTGATAGGGAACTATGCGGTAGTAGGTAAAGCTCGGCGCGGGTAACGGGTACACGTATGATACAGGTACACAAAGAGACCTTAGGGAGCAGAGAAAGAGGTGTCCGGTATGGAAGGGGTATGTTCAAGCAAGAAAATAGTAGATCTGGCTGGTGTTGCTGCTAGAAAAGGTGAAAAAGGTGAGTGAACAATACGGGGGAGAGGGAAGGTCTGGTACCATCTCAGGCCACGCTAAGCCCCATGGCTCTTGCGCCAGCACCAACAGCGCCGTCCCAGCCAATGAAGCGTTCGCCCGTGATGGAAGGCACCTTCTCCGTGCTTTCATAACCCTCATCAAGGTCATCTGCCCACCGCATCGCACCCCGCGACCTCGCCCACACCGAGACGAACAGTATACGTTTCAGCTTCCGGTTCAAGAAGAACCAGTGAGAACTCCACAGCAATGCGCCGCGTCTGCGCATGCGCCTGTGTGGAGACACGTCGTCATCGCTGTAGGACCGTATACGCCCGCCTAACCCAGGATGCCGGCGTTTGGTCTCATCGACGTCATAGTCATCGAACGCAAACGTCTCACCACCCTCGTCCTCAGAGGTGTCCGAGTCGCCGACGCTGGCGACGTCGTCCTCGTCGTCGGTGAAGTCATTTGCGTGCGGGTCGGACTCAATGTTGGGGACGTAACTGAAGATCTCGCACTCGGAGAGGCCGATGACGTCGTCGAGTATACGGTACAGCGTCGGGTGGGTGCCGGAGACAATCTGCGGCGGTGCGTAGGGGCTGGCCAACGCCTGTACGGGCGAGGAGGACGTCGGCAAGGAAGAAGGGAAGAGCTCATGGGAGGTGGGTGGGTAAGACGAGTATGTGCGTGGTGCACGCATGCCGGCACGGTGCGGGGAGATAAGAGTGGTGCTGAGTGCGTTGAGGACGCTTGCGCCACTCTGCTCCCGGCTGAAGTGAGCAGGCTTGACGTCTGAGAACTCGTGATCGGGAAAGGCAACGTTGAGGGTCGCTATGAGAAGATATAGCGTCTTGCGCGACGCGTGCTTGTCGATGGGGCCGAAGGGGGTCATCTCAGCCTCACGGTCGAGTGATATGAACGAAGGCAGTGGCGGGGAGTTGGAGACCTCGTCATTGTATGCGTGCTCGAGCGACTTGAAGAGCTTCTTGTCGCGCTTGATGTTCTTGCAGCTGTAGGCTTCGATGCGAGTGTGGACGGAGCACTCGGGGCCGTCGTGTGTGAGCGCTTGTGTGAGGCGAGAGAGTTCAGGGACTTCAATGTATTTCATGGCAATTACAGGGTTGCGAGAAGGGTGCTAGAGATAGGGAAAGGGTAAAGATGGGTCGGGAGGTGAGCGACAGAGTGGTGTCTTGAGCTCGCCGTCGACGGGGTGGTATGTGATGGGCGGCAGTGGCGGTGGGAGACTGAAAGACTGAGGCTCACTCGGCCATTGTGTGTGTACTGGCAGTGCAGCCAATCGCAGGCCGACCCCTTTCCTTTCCTGGTGGCGTGGCTAAGCGTCGGTGGCAATGCTCTTTCACTTGCCTAAAATCTAAGTCACGTTGACACGTTCCTACTATCCAACGTTGCTCCCCAGTTGCTCATGTTTCCGTCTTGATTGATTATCAGCGTCTCGGAATATATACGTATACATTATTCCGAATTTACAAGTGAGGTGCAGAGACGTCAGCCAGTGACCAACGCCATATAGTACGGCACATCTGTTAGTCGGGTTAAAAAATCAAGCGTCTGGAGCGTTCGAATGCACGAGCACTCGCGAACTGATTGTATTGCTCCACGCAGTCCACCAGGAGTGGCTTATTAGCGAGATTGCAGGAGCGGCGAACACACCCTTTCCAGCAGTCGAAAGGTTGCAGTAGCCACAATAAATTAAAGCAAAGGTACATTGGACATTATTCTTAAAGGAAATAAATATGTTTTGTTGTAATGATTTGTGCAGTACTGTGACTATCGTGCAAGAAGAAAATAACAACGAACAAGCATGCAACCGCGAATGAAGAAGTAAAAGCAAAAAACAAAAAAAACAGTACTAAATGCTCATCCAAACACTCCTCAACCAAATCCGTGAGAGGAATACCTTTCCCATCCATTTACTGTAGGCCTGTGTATGAACATCATTGTCTATCAACTCTAAGCTGCCAGCAACTTATCAAGGTTCTCCACTTGAGATTTAAGATGCCAGATACGTGATACTCAAAATTCTTCGTTGATACGAAGGCTTTTTTTATCCAGAGTCTCGCCGTAAACTGCCTAGTTATAGTGAGCGCCTAGTTGATATCACCGCCAGTGACAGCACTGTAATGCCTTCTAATCCCAAAAGATGGCTATACAATACCGTAATAGACAAAAAAGGGAGGCTAGAGGAGACTAACCCGTTAATGGCTGGGCATCCGCTTCCCATCTGCCCTGTCAATGTAGCCGCTCTACACCCCGTTGCTTCCAATCATGTCGATACTGACTTTGTGACAGACCATGGGCCTAGAGCAGCCTAGCAGGAATACATAGTGGTGAGAATGACGCTGACATGAATACCGCTCTTCCATTTACTTGATTCCTTGTGACCCTTCCGGTTCTTCCGGCGCATCAATACGTCCGGGACCAGCGCATGCTACTGTATACAGTACCTTCTGGCATTTAAGCCTTACAAGACTGTAGGCTGATTCACTGTCCCTTGGAGCATCTTGCCATGTGGTTCCCCCTAAAGTGTATCAAAAACGCGGGCAAGCGCATTGTCCTATGCGTATCATCTACTGCCTCCAGCATTGTCTTCGTCATTTCTATCGTTACATACGACCTCGTTCTTACCTTGTTGAACACTGTTACCTTTTCCCTCAGAAGAGGGAAGGTAATGCGTAATGGGCAACCCGGGGCGAACGGTATCTGGCCTGAGTATGTTGCACCGAAGGAAGGCGACAGCAGATGCGCATGCCCGGGCTTGAACGCCATGGCAAATCATGGTGAGTGTCCTAATATCTATGCTCTATTACACCGATTTTACGATATCGATGTACGTCAGGTATCCTCCCGCATGATGGTCGTGATATTCCCTTCCGCACGCTACATCATATGGTTCGAAACACCTACAACTTTTCTCCAACCTTCAGCATGCTTGCTTCTTGGTATATTGCTCAAATTTTGGGGCGCAGCTACTTCAGCGACAAGGTCGATCTCTCTGATATCAGTGTTCATAATGGAATTGAGCATGATGCCTCCTTATTGCGTACGCATCTGTTCATGCTTTGTGCAGCAGGTTTCCCTTTACTAGCCTGATGACTGACGCTCACTTTCTAGGTGAGGACGCACACATCAATCCAGATCAATCCCGAATCGCCCTTCACCTTGTGCACCATCTGCTTTCAGCCGCTACAAAGCTGCCAAAGAAGGCTTCCGATGTAGAACACTCTGTTCAAGCTGACGAGTACACAATTGATCTGTCGCGGAGATTGACCATTCCGGATTTTTCGCGTGTCTTATCTAAGCGGCGTGCCGAGTCACGTAGAGATAATGGCCAGTTCTCGCAGAACATGATATCCAAGTTCTTTGGCAGTACCAAGTACGTTCATTCTACCGTATCTCCTGTTTCTCTTTTGGTTTATCAACATGTCATACGTGTGTCTTGTAGTGCCGCTACGTTGCTCACGATTTTTGGTGGCCGTGTCGATGACCTTTACACGTTTCTGAGAGAGGAGCGCTTGCCAGAGCAGTGGGAGCCCCGTGCCCGCTCGCGATGGGGGCTTACAATGACTACTATCCAAAAGACTGTCATGGCTGTTGAGCTCGGGATTGACGAATAATGGTTGTGGGATGAGAGACTCGATCTATTTGCAATGATGAAACATTTTGGAAGCTGGAGCCCCCATTCCTGGGTGTCGTGCGCTACAAGGTCTTGGATTTTGATATATCATGTCAAGTGCCCGTGTCCAATATATTTCTTTTCTCGTTTCTTGTTACATTTGACCAAATGACGCGCCGAATTGCATCTCCACACCTTGGCGCCCAACTACAATGTCTTCCAGGGACCTGGCGAGATGGCCACCCTTTCGCCACTACCAAGAACCCTATCCAAACTCACTAACTCCGCTCGCAGCTCTATCCCACCCCCATATCTCGGGACAAAAGATGTCTGTGACGGCCACCCTAACTCATCACACCCGCTGTCGGTAAGCATGCTGATAAGAAAGCAGCAGCATAATGTCTGTGAGAGCCACACAGCTCTCGAACAGTGCGCCGCAGCACTCCTCCCGACACGGGCACACTCCTGTGGAGTGCACAACACAACACCCAATAGTATCATATGCCTCTGAACAACTGGCCTTCTGTGCTACTGAGCACCATGAAGGAGGGGACACGGGCCCCCCCCAATTCATTGCGGCTTCCAGGTAGGGACTAGCATAGGTAACCCGGGCGGCTACCCAGGTATTCCCCCCAGTGGGTGCTTTTCCCGCGCGGTTGCGGGTATACCCATGGGATGGCCTGTGACAAAAATGACCAGTGCGTCACAAGTGACTGACTCAAAAGACCTAATCAAAAACTGGCTAGCACACAAGATAAAAGATAGCGAAAATATGATGCCCCCAGCACAGGGACATTCTGACTTTGTTAAGATCTCTGACAAACAAGAGCACATGACATGCAAAATAACTAGAGTGTGGAGCATGACCAAACCTGTAACCCTAGTGATGCTTAGAGGTTGGTTGGGCTGGATGTGAAGAAAAATGAGGTCAATGTGGCAGGAGTACAGGGTCATGTTTGATCATGGTGTGGCCATGAAGAGGAGCTTACAAGTCAACTGGATTCTTGTGAATATAAATGCAAAAGGCTTCAGAGGGCAGGTTGGAGATGGAAAAGAGAATTGCACAAGGCAAGGTAGGTGAAGAAAACAGGGACTGTATTGTTTTTGTCAGGAGAATGATAATGGTAGATGACTTAAAGAAATGATCACCCTTATGGTAAGGAAGGACATAGCCATATGCAAGATTGTAAAGGGTGACAGAGTTTTGCTTGATGACTTTGTGTGGAAATGTGAGCAAGTGGCTGAAGGCAGCATAGACCATCTGATGATAAAGATAGTCACTGAGGGCTATTGGTTTGTTCATTACCTTATGACGATGATCATATTGAAGGAGGTTACTTGAAAAGAGCACACTGACTGTAGAAAGAAGAGAATAATATTCTACAGGAAGAAATAGTGAGAAAACATAAAACATGAATGCTGTAGAAAGTAGGTACTGACCTCAGTCTCTTTGTAGAAGACTGAGGGAAAAGAAAAGATGTGAGAGAAAATTTCTGTAACTAACAGGTCTGTCCATATTGTCCCTGAGTCCTGTGAGAGGTCTGTGTGGCACAGCCATGCAGTCACACATTTGCTGTCGCACGTTGCTGTAAACTCCAACAGATCACACTGTTTTACTTATTAAGTATAGTTATCTCTATCTCATCTTATTGGTATTTCTTTTCTCTTTATGGTTTGAGCTCCTCTTCAACTCTATCTTGCTCTTACTATATCTTCTTTACCTCATCATCTTCTCACCTCAGCACTTCTGCTCTCTGTTACGAGGCACTTGCTTTGGCACCTCGTAACGGTTTCTTTTTTTTCTCTTTCTTTTTTACTTACTAGTAAAGTGTAGTACTATTACTACAAGTGTGAGCTTAGCTCCACTTTACTTAGTAAGGACTTATCATTTTTCTTTCTCTTTTATAGTACTTAAGTATTTACATACTTAAGTGTGAGCATAGCTCCAAGTACTATAAAAGACTTATCTTTTTCTCTTTATCTTCCTTTATTTATTATAACATTTACTTGCTAAGGACTATTATTATACAATTAGCAAGGACTCCTCATCTTGTCTTTATTTTCCTTTGTTTATCTTATGTTCACTTATCGCACTTGTGGCTGAGCCACACTACTTACACAATGGATGTGACTTACTGTGCATTACTGTGCAATGTTCATTTACTTACTGTGCATTACTGCGTAACTCTACTATAGTTAGATCTCCAATTTTGTATAAATAGTTGACAAACTGGAGGTCTTAAACCCCAGTCTTGTCAACTTCACAATCTAGGGATTCTCCTATACTGTGCTTGATCTAAGCTCACTACAAACTCGCTTCACTCTAAGAACTAAGTCTCAAGATCTCTAAAGGTCATGATTAATGTCGCTAAGACATCTTAAAGACCCATCACTCTGGGTCCCCACATCATACTTGGTGGAATTATCCTTATCTCTATCTCTTCAATCCCATTCATTATCATCATCAGGAATATCTATTACACATATCAAGTGCGTATTCCCCATCTTGTTACCAGGGGTATTACTACAGACATTCCATAAGACCATCCAATAGGCTGCTCTTAGCACTGTGCATGCTTAGCAATCCTTCTCACCTGCTGTGGAGTATCACCAATCATTCCCACAGTTACTGTGGAGCCTCAGTCAGCACTGATGTGTTGATATGTGCTGCAGACATTGATATGTGCTGCAGTATGGTGATAGCAGAATCTACAATCACAACCACAACAATTGCTGAGGGGTGTGAGTCATAAGATCCTCTGGACACCAAAGTAGCAGAAGTTCATAGTTAAGTGCAATAAATGTGATATTGCAATGTGATGGGGTGACAAAAGGGAGATATAACATGGATGCAACATGGTAATCATGAGAATGACCATGCAGTAGTAGACACAATGCAACACAGTAATATTGCAATGCAATGCAGAAAAGAATGCCAAATGAAATGCAATGCAGACACAATGCAATGCAATGGAGAATGTAACACAGTAATAAACATGACCTACAAGGTACATGCACTTTCATGACTGTGAGACATGTGGAGGGAGGAGTGGAATGTGCTTTTCACAATCTGACTTGGATGGGAGAGGGGAGACAAATTGTGGGTGGGGAAGTCTATTTGTTTCTGACAGACAATGTGCCATATAAATACAAGTCTAGCTCCAAGACTGGAGCACAACAAAACACAACAGAAAATTTAAATTTACAGTGCAGGGTCAATCATAGAGATGATTGGAAATGGGGTGGAGTCTGGACACAACAAACAGGGTATCATACTATAATGGATGAGTAAAAAGGAAAAGCACTGATTGCTGATGAGCATCATGTGCACATAACTGGAAAATGACCATCAGTGACATCAGGCAAACACAGCAACATTTGCTGAAGTTTGTATGCATACTACACCTTTTTCATTTGGCTTACTCTCTCCTCCCATACACATACTCTTTACTCAATCACACATACACATAATGCTTCATCTCTCTTTACCTTTATTCTGTTGACTGCCCACACCACATCATACTCCAGACAACACATGTCCCTCTACATATGGGCATACTTGTACTTTACCACTCTACACTCCACCACAACTCTATGTGTGGGTATTATATAAGATGGACTACATACTTCACACCTCCTCAGATGTCTTACCATCTGTCTGAGTGAGTACTCCTTCACTTCCATCTTATCTTCCTCTTACATAACCCTGCAGCATACTCTTACCATGTTGTCTCACTACCTTGTATTGGCAACCACTTACATGTGCTGCAGATCTCTATGATTGCAATCTCTTTCCCTTCAGGGCTCTGCTATGAGACCAGAGTCTGCATATGTCCCTAAAGGGAGACTGGGTGCACTCAAGTCTTAGATTGTGAGCACAGGTATGAGCCAGCCAGGGAAAGAAGGAAGTAGGTGGTGAGGGCATAGTATAATGTGGTGCGCACTAAGGCGCAGAGTGGGGAGGCGTAGTACAACATTGTATTTCTACAGAAAGTGGGGGAAGTAGTGTATGTAGTGCACACTGAATTGAGTTCAGGCGGAGTGTAGATGCGGAGTTGTAAGTGGGGTGTAGTATGTGCTACACAAATGTGGGTTGTAGTGGAGTAAGTGGGTTAGAACGTGCGTCAGTAAGGACATAAAGAATATGTGTATAAGAAAGTATAGTGAAGCTGAACAAGTACCGTTGGTATTTCCAACATAGATCAACATAGAAAAGAGGATAACAAGCTGGAGTATATTCAGCTATCTAAGAAGACTCTATATACTCTAGCTATACATGCATGGACCAGTGCAGTAACTAAAGGGGCAGGTCAACTAGACAATACCCACAGTAAGTATGGAACATGCCAAAGGCACATGCTATGACCTCATGGTCTAGGCCTAGCCAGAATATCCTAGACCATAATGGCAGTAAGTGTGATATGATAAGATATGATCAGATAAGATGAAGAGATAAGATGATCATATCTTATCAGACAACAAGAAAAACATAAAAGAAAAAGAAAAGAAAATAAGAAGGTAAATGCTCCATAAATGAAGCCTGACATCTGCTATCTAATAGCACTATTTGTCCTTGCTTGCCCAAACCTGCATGTATAACATTAATGTGCTGCATGTGACTGTCAGAACATACTTATTTTTCATTTCATTTTACAATTTCTTTTACTCTTATTGCTCAAGATCTACTAGAGATATCTTATCTCATCTTTAGTAGATCTTATTGTGATCATCCATGACTCATACTTATTTAGTCATTGGGCTGCTTACTGTACAGATATGACTACTTTTCCCACAGATGCTTACTGATGCAGTGCAATGCTGCACATCTCAGTTACATATGCCTGCCCTACAGTGACAGCACATGGTCTGTGTGCTGATCCCTGTAGTATATATAGGAGTCTCTTGTAGTAGATAGTTCTCCAGCCTTATACATCTGAGATATCTGCTTACCCAGCATGAAGCATCTTGAGTGTATTGTCTCCTCCATCTCCAATTTCCTCTCCTCACAGTTGTGACCTTGCTGCCCAAGCATGCACCTCACAGTGACAAACATCCACAACTGCATCAATTGCACATTTGTGTAGGCACCAGAATATAGGATTGGGTTTGGCCAATGAGGAGCAGGACTGATGGGATGTATAGGCTGAGGTGTGGCCCAGGCCTGCCAAAGTAACCATGGAGTCATGAGTCATGAAGTCAGCAGTTGGTGTGATCAGTGCTTTTCCTTTTTCACTCATCCATTATAGTATGATACCTTGTTTGTTATGTCCAGACTCCACCTTATTTCCAATCATCCCTATGATTGACCCTGCATTGTAAATTTTCTGTTTTGTTTTGTTATGCTCCAGTCTTGGAGCTAGACTTGTATTTAGATGGCTTGTCATCTGCCAGGAATGAATAGATTTCCCCCACCTGCAATTTGTCTCACCTCTCCTGTCTGTGTCAGATTGTGAAAAAGCATGTTCCACTCTCCCCTCCACATGTCTCACAGTCAAGAAAGTGTGCATACCTTGTAGGTTGCATTTGTTATTGTGTTGCATTCTCCATTGCATTGCATTCTATGTTGTGTTGCATTGCATTTCCATTGTTCCCATTGTTGTGTTAACATTTCTGTCATGTTTCCTCACTGTCACCCAGCTGCATCATGTTATCACATTACTCACCCTAACTACTAACTCTCTTTCCTTTGATGTCTAGGGGATCTTACAGCTTGCACCCTTCAGCATCTGTTGTGGTTGTAATTGTGGATTTCTCACACACACCCACTGCACATATCATATTGGAGCCCACTGTGAGGGGCTACAAGTCAAGATTATGTCTAGACACCACTACAACCTCCATTTGTGACAATGCACAAGTTTGCCAACTATTGAAGCACTCTGAGATGAACTTGAGCAACTCATTGGCCCATTGCACAAGTCACCACCTTCCATACTGTAAGACAGCAGTCCTACATATCCCATAAGGGAGACCGGCATGCACTAGACTAAGGATCACTCCAAAGAATAGGATTTGCCAGCCATAACAAGCTGGAGTATATTCAGCTATCTACCAAAGACTATATACTACAGCTATAAGTGCATGGACCAGCACAGTAACTATAGGGCAGGTCTATGAAGACAATACCCACAGTAAGTATGGGAACATGTGCAGCATGAGGGCATCCAGAGCATGAAGTGACAGTAAGTAGATAAAGATATGATAAGATCAGATGAACTGAAAGGAAGATGATCTAATCATATCTAATCAAAAGAAAATGTAAAAGTAAAATAAAAGAGTAAATGCTCCAATAAATTGAAGCCTGACACATACATTCTCTGCTCACAGAAGAAGAGCTAATCTGTCAGGTGTCGATTTATTGGCACATTTATCTCTTTATTCATTTTCATTTCTTTTATGTTTTCCTTTGATTATGATTAGATTAGATCATCTCTTTCATCTTATCTGATCTACATCTAATCATTTCTACTTACATTCTTTTAGTAGTCTAGATGTGCCTAGACTTACTCTAGCCCTATGAGGTCATACCATGAGGTAGTGGCATGGTACCATACTTACTGTGGGTCATACTGTAGTGGTCTGCCCTAGAGTAGCTGCGCTGGTCCATGCGTGTTACCTTAGAGTATATAGATAGCTGTAGTATAGTGAATATACTCCAGCTAGTTATGGCTGGATTTCCTCTTCTATTGAGTGATCTTTAGTTGAGTGCACCCAGTCTCCCACCTTTAGGGATATATGCAGACTCCAGTCTCATATAATCATTACCCCATGTGCTTCATCTCCCATAGACTCATCATTCTTCTCAGCATCCAGTGCTATGACACCTTATCTTGGAATTGGGGTGGTTGAAGCAGTCACAACAGTCAATGGGTGGACACAGAATATTAAGTTACAGTGTGTCATTTATGCACCAGATGCCAGTGTGTGCTTTGCTTCTATACCACAACTCACTGCAAAAGACCTAATGATTACCTACACTAAATGTGACTGCTGCATATCCTCTGCCACCACTGAGCTCACAATAGGGACACTTTGAGGTGGAACCTACTGGCTTGACCTTACCATCACTTCCAGTTCAAATCTGGCTTCACTCTCCACTCTGCAGCTGTCATACACTGTATGGCATGAATACCTTGCCCATGCTCCCTATACAACCCTCTGCAGGCTGCTTGACAACAAGGTGTCTGGGTTCACAGTTGATGCAAAAGGGGCCGCAGCAGCAACCCCTTGTGCTGGATGCATGTATGGGAAACTAGTGCATTGCCCCTTCACCCTTCATCTAAACATGCCTCACAGGCTCTGGAGCTTGTCCACAGCAATCTGGTAGGCCCTATGCAAATGAAATCACTGCAGGGATCTCTCTACTTTGCATTGTTCATCAATGATTTCTCCAGCAAATTGGTTGCATTTGCTCTTGCATCAAAGGATGGTCTTTCTCATGCCCTTAGTGCTTTCTTAGCCTGGGATGAGACATAGATGGAGCAGAAGGTGCAAGTGATCCACAGCAACTGTGGAGGCAAATATGTTAATACATTGGTCTGGGAGATTCTGATGCAGCATGGCATCTCTCATAATCTCACAGCACCTTACTCCCTGGCACAAAATGGATGAGCTGAGCACTGGAATCACACCATCATCAACTCTATGCTCTCCCTCTTACATGGTGCATCAGTCTCCCATGGCTTCTGGGAATACAAACTGCAAACAGCAGTGCACACATACAATTGCACACCCCAGCATGCTTGTGATTGGTCCACTCCCCACCAGCTCTGGACTGGTGGGTATGTCCCAGACATTTTGTATCTACAGTCTTTTGGGTGCCTGGCTTATGTTGGCACACCTACAGAGTGGCAGACCAAGCTCAATCCTCATACAGTCCCATGATTTTCATAGGATATGAACCTGGCTCCAAGGCATGGTGTTTTTGGAATTGAACCACACACCTGTTGTTATTCAAGGTTCTTCACCAACTCTCATCTTATTTTCTTATCTCGAGATTTCCAGACTTTGTGTTACATTTGATCATATCTTCCTTTGTCCTGATGCATTTAGGTTCTAACTCCGCACACATATAGTACACATAGTTATCATTCATACTCCGCATTTACACATACTATAAAACAGTTCCCAGGTGGTGCAACTGCTTTCTTCGGTTGCTCATCTCAGACTCTAGGTACTGTAACATTACTTATACTTTATTTACTCAGTTGCTCATCTTGGACTCTAGTCCCCCACTTAGTGTGGTGTTTGTAGTGCTCACTAGTTCTAATCACAAGTCACTGCCTATTGAAGTTTAACAACACCAAGTAGTCATATCTTGCAATGCAGTATTTGATGAGTCCAATTTTCTGCTGCATATGCACACTGAGCCTGCTACTCCTACTCCAACACTACCACTTCTGCCTCCACCAGCTGCAGATGATGTGATATCCAACTCTGACTCAGATGACTCTGATAATGAGTTGCATCCATTACCTACTCTTGCTGTACACCCTGCTACTGGAGTTGGTGGTGATGCTCCCACTCTGGCCCTTCCACCAGCTCCTCCTGCAATGCTCTCCTCATTGCCTCACATGCATGGGCCAGCACTGCCTGTAACACCACCATCTATAGCTCCACCAGTACCCAATTACACATGCACAACACACTTCTCAGATCACATCCCAGGCATTGTAAATCCACATGCTGGATATGATGGTCATGGTGGTCATGGCCAAGCATGGCACACTGCTCTGTCTGGTGAGCCTGAATATATATATACTGTCATAAGTCCCACTACACTGGTGGCTCCTCCTTCCCTGATGATGACTGTGGTTCCTGCTGAACCTGTTACACCAACACCACCTCTGCACTGGTCTACTCACACCACACAGTGCCCTGCATGCTACAGTGATAGTATGTATGGTGACCACCCCTACACAGACATCTTGCAGGACTGATTGAACAATGACAAATTTACCACACCTGGCACAGGTCCATCTCTCTCTGCACTCCTTACCACTGCCATGTCCTGTGGCAATCCCCTGACCTAGCATGAAGCCCAGGCATCACCCAACACAGTTGATTGGGATACCACCTGCCACTACAAAGTTGTGATGCCTGAGGGCATGGGCATGTGGTCCCTCATCATCTTGCCACCAGGTCATAGCATGATCCCCAATAAATGGGTCTTCAAATTGAAGAACAACAGTCAGTATTGCATGTGACTTGTGGCCAAAGGGTTCAAGCAAGTCCATGGCATTGACTATGACAAGGTGTTCTTGCCTGTTGCCCACTTTGAGTCCCTGTAGCTCCTCTTTGCATTGGCAGCTGCCCACAACTAGCACATTCACTCCATGGACATCAAAAGTGCATTCCTGAACAGGTGTGAGGCTGACACTATTGTTGAAGCTGAACAACTGAAGGAAAAGCTAAATCAAAAGGGAAAGATCATGCTTTGAAGACTAGCAGATATCCAAGATGATCAGAACTGGGGAATAAACCACTAGGAGTTTTATGCATATATAGTATGCTGAGGAATGCACAGACCATGCTGTACAGTATAGGGCTGGAGAATGAGGCAATAAAGTAACAATGTCATATCTAATAATAGAGACAATGCATAAGTGCTGACTGAGGCTTTGCAGCAGCTGTGGGAAGGATTGGTGATACTTTGCAGTAAGAGTGAGAAAATGAATCATAACTAAAAATAGAACAGGCCAATTGGAGATCAGATTACTGGCACATCATTGGCTGATAAGATGAATGAAAAGAATGCATGACCATGGGAATAACTTCAATAGATCAGGAGCAATTGTAGGATCTATGACAATGGAGACATAAGAACAATAGGAAAAATGAAGAGAAAAATAAAGGAAAATAATAGTGGCCTGACAACAGGGATGTTGACAAAGAGCTGTATATGAGGCAACCAGAAGGTTTTGAAATCACTGATCTCATGGACAGAGTTTGCAAACTACACAAATCAATATATGGGCTTAAGCAAGCCATGCAGCAGTGGAACACAAAGATGGACAGCTGCCTGGACACCATGGATCTCACCCACATCACCTCTTATGCTGGTCTCTACATCAAACATGGGGGAGTTTCCTTTCTCTTCCTTGTTCTATACATTGACAACATCACAATCTTTGGGAGTGATCTCAATGAAGTTCTGGAGCTCAAGCATGCACTTGCAGTGGCATTCAAAATGACAGACCTTGGTGAGACCATGACATATCTTGGTTTGGAAATTGCTTGTGACCACCTGCACAAAACCCTCACTCTGTGCCAATTGTGGTATATCATTGACATTGTCATGCATTTCAGCATGGTGGGTTGCAACCCAGTATCCACTCCTCTTCCCCCTGCTCTTGCACTGGTCCCCTTCATGAGTGTTGCCAGCACATCCACATGATAAGCTTACCAACAAGTGGTAGGTAGCCTCATGTATGCTGCAGTGGTGTCTCAACCAGACATTGCTTACACTGTCAACACACTCACCTGATATGCCACCAACCCTGTGCCAGAGCACATGGTGGTGGCCAAGCACATTCTGCAATACCTATTGGGCACCACCACACTTGGCCTGCAATATGACAGCACAGCAGGCACATCCATCTCAGCCCACTCCAACTCTGACTGGGCCACATCCCTCACAGACTGCTGGTCCACCAGTGCATTTGTATTCTTCACATGCAGGGGCACAGTCTCATGGTTGTCTTGCTGCCAGTGGATCATCTTGAAAAAATCTGGGTAGGGCAGTGGATAACAATGACACCATGAAACAGAATGAGCAGGCAACAATCCTGAGACTGATGATTGCAGAGACTAGGGCTAATGCCCAAGAGAGTAAGAGTAGAGGGCCATATGACCACATCTGAGTAGATGGAGAGATAGCATATGCAGACAGGAGGGTATGCAAAACAAGAGAGACTGAGCAAGATGGTACTGTCAGATGAGAGGGAAGACAACTGCACCAGATGACTCACCTCAACAGACTGCTAGAGTGCTGAGGTAGTATGACAGAAAGGTGCAGTAGATATAGTAAGGGCAGAATAAGATTAGTGAGGAGCCAAAAATGTGAAATACTGGCATAGTATGTGGCCAGTGATGAAGGAGATAAGATAAGATAAGATAAGATAAGACTGAAGTAAGGCATATTTGAGATGTATTAGTGTGCTAGTGTTATATGGTAGTGAAAAATCAACACATCTTGCTCTCATCCACAGAGGCAGAGTACATTGTGCTATCACAAGCCACAGTGCAAGCTTCCTGGTATCAGAACATCACTGCTGAGTTGCACATCCTGCTTGAACTACTGCTCACTGTTTTTGGTGACAATAAGGGATCCATCAACTTGGCAAACAATCCAATTGTTGGCAAGGGGACAAAGCCAAGCATCATTTGGTCCACCAGTGTGTCAGCAGGGGCCTTGTTGTGCTCTGCCATCCACTTCAATCATTACCAATGCACTCACCAAGTCACTGCTGTGCACCACGTTCAAGTCACAGTGTGCCACTCTTGGTCTTGTACACCTCTCTCCACCAAACAAGAGGTGCTGTTGAAATCTCTGTGTGTACTATACCATTTTGATTGGCTTCTTCCTATGCACATACACTTTATCCACTCATTATGTATATCACTTCTTATTCTCCAACTCTTTGGACTGTCTCACATCCACTTGTGGATTATCTCACTCCACACATTACTCCAGACAATGCATATCCACCACACTTATGGGTATCCTTGTTCTACAACTTACATACTCCACTCTAACTCTATCACTCCAGTACTATATAAGATGTACTTCATATGCTATATCTCCTCAGTCATTGTTGGTACAACTCTGAGTGAGTATTTACCTACCTCATCTTATACTGCTTCTCACTACCCCTGCAGCTCTATCTCTGACACTGTGGCACTCCTCACTGTCCACACCTACCTAACCTCTGCTGCAGGACATGCTGTCCTCACTATCACTATGCAGGGATCTTATACATTTGTTCCTCATGTCGTTCTTGATTCTCCTTGCCTGCCATAGCCTGCACAAACAAATACTGAAGTACTATAAAGGAAAGAATAGAGTCCTTAATATAAGTTGGAGCTAAGCTCACAGCTGTGGTTGATACTACACTTATAGTAAGTAAGATAAAACAGAAAGAAAAGAAAGATGAAAGAAAAGAAAACTGTTACAAGGTGCCAAAGCAAGTGTCTTGTAACAGTTGGTGCCCTCTTGCTTGAAGAACATGGCCTGGTTGATGTCACATTGGTGGAAACCCATTGAGTCAACAAAGATGGAGGTAATTTTTTGGTATCACCTATGTCCTGACTGTTTGAGTCCATACAGTGTGTTTCAGGTGCAGGACATGATCACCCAGGCCTGCAGGAGCATGTCAGAACATACTTATTTTTCTTTTCATTTTATGATTTCTTTCATCCTTATCGCTCAAGATCTACTAGAGATATCTTATCTCATCTTATCAGATCATCAGTAGATCTTATCGCAATTATCTATGACACATTTCCATTTAGTCATTGGGCCGCTTACTATATATCTATGACTACATTTCTCACAGATGCTTACTGATGCAGTGCAATGCTGCGCATTGCTTACTGATACTTCTCACAGACACTGCACATCTTATTTACATACGCCTGCCCTACAGTGACAGCACATGGTCTGTGTGCCGATTCCTGTAGTATATAAAGACTCTCATGTAGTAGATGGCTCTTTAGCTTTATACATCTAAGATATCCGCTATACAGCGTGACTCATCTAAGGTGTATTGTCTCATCCTTCGCCAATTCCCTTTCCTTTTCAGTTGTGACCTCGCTGTCCTAGCGTGTGCCTCACAATTGTATAAAGCTCTCATCAGCGACCTCACCTCCTCTCTCACTCCCACACTTTGTATCCAACCACCACTCCCCACCCTCCTCGCTCAAGAGAGCATTGTATTGTTTTTAGTTCTCCGTTCTTCGTAGTTCAGCTGCAGTGCTGGGCCTTACATTGCCTCAGCAAGCAGTGCTAGGGTGTCTACCACTTAGTGGGGCATCACAGAACCTCCTGACAACCGTTCGGACCAGGAGTACTATAAATTTTTACCATAACAAAGATCTCTTTCATAGTACTAGTAGTAGTTACATACTAGTATATACTTACATATTCCCACCTTCCATTTTGTGTTGAAAGGCCTATTCCCTTGAAAAAGGAATAGTGAATTTTCACTTTGCACAATCTTAATTTTCATCATTCCACGCACTCTACACTCGGAAAAGAGAACTAGATCTGGCAAATCCTACGCCAGGCATAGCTCTCTTCCACCAACAACTCATCCAGCGACTTCTTTGGCTCTCCTCTGCTTCTACTATAATGCCTACAACTACCGACAGCAGCAGGCGATCTGGTTCTTCCGACTCCACAATCCCTATTTCAACAATCACCCTGAGGAATTCCCGTGGAATTTCTTTCCAAACTACTTCGACCACACCAGCCCCTATTACAATTCATTCCCCCAGGCGTTCATTTTTAGAAACGAACAATGACGTCAGGACCGAGCAATTGGGAATTCAGGGAATCAGCACCAATGATCGAAGACTCCTCACAAGAGCAAGAAAGGGAAAGAAGAGAAGCAGATGAAACCAGAAGACTCTGATTACTAGATATGGAGGAAGCGATGGAGATGATGAGCGATCGAATGAAGCAGCAGCAACGAGTACAGAAGGAACAAGGCGACGCGATAATAAGCCTGGGGACAACAATGGCAGATATTGCCAAAAATATGAAGGAAATCACAATGATGATGCGGCAACAGCCACTTCCTTCCACTCTCCCCCCAGCTATTCCTGCCAGTTCCTCTGGCCCAACCAACGCCCCGTTGGCCCACGTATTTGCCCAACACTGGGTAAAAGTTTCTGCACCTACAGCATTCTCAGGGAAGCAAGACAAACTTGATTCGTTTGTCCAAGAGCTATTCCTAGTCTTTGCAGCAAACAAAATGTGGTTGGACAGTGATCGAATCACATATGCCCTCTCCTATATGATAGGAGGCTCGGCAGAAGCATGGAGAAATCTACAAGTCGTGAAACAATGACTACACGAGGCTAATCCCCTCAATTCATTATACCCCATGCCCTTCCGAGATTGGGTCAAATTTGACACAAAATTACAGGAACAATTCAGAGATCCAGATGAGGCACATACAGCGCAGCAAGCCCTTCACAAACTACGACAAATGGGAACGACAGCGGATGAATACACCACTGAATTTCTCCTCTTAGCAGCAAAAACCCTTTATGATGAGCACGCGCTCATCAATTGCTACAAAAGAGGACTAAACAGCGACATATTAAACTGTGTCTACAACATCAACCCCCTTCCCACTACATATCTAGACTGGCAAAGGATGGCTCAGCAGGCAGATAGACATATGCGAGAGTACTGCCAACTCATGCAATCAAGGGGCCCATTGCAATGGACCCCTAGATATAACCAAACAGCCAACCCTCAGTCTAATACAAACACTCAAAGGGCGAGCAATGCAACAGTGCCAATGGATGTGGATGCCATGCAGAGAAGAAGGCCCTTGATTTGTTTCAATTGCAGAAAGGAAGGGCATAGGGCAAATGTTTGTCCTCAGAGGAAGAATATTAGGGAAATTCATGAGGAAATCAGACAGATGAGCACAGTGGACTTCAAAAAGATGATATTTGACAAAGGGGAAAGAAGGAAACAGTTGGGTTTTGCAAAGGACGGCCAGTAGATGTTGCTGGACTGTCCAAAAACATGTTCTCAGTACTTACTCCGGACGATGGTGCTGTTGATCATGCAAATGTATGCGATCCTATTGACCAAATAGTATTTAACAACATTTCATCGGAGACAAAGACTGAGAAAGAAGAGACATCTGAGAGTATGCCCTCTCAAGAAAAAGAAAAGCACATAGTCATGGGGATCAGAGTGGATTTACCCATGATCAAGGTTGAGATCAAGGTACCGGAAAATGGTCAAACAGTAACTATCAAAGCGCTTCTAGACTTGGGAGCCACTACGTGCTACATAGACAAAGAATTTGTGAAAACAAATCGTCTAAGCACAAAGAAACTCCCCATAGCCATACCAGTTTATAATGTTGATGGAACTAAGAATG
>QLPN01003528.1:0-20288 GCA_003314395.1 Albatrellus ellisii
TCGTTACACTCGGTTTTTCCCTAATATGGGACTGCTTACAAACTGAGCTCCCCTAATAATATAGATTATAGAGATTATTATAGAGATTCCTCCTCCCACGTCGCTCAATATCATGGGCATCGGGCTTAACCGAAGCTCGGCCGTCGGTCGAGGAACAACCTGTTGGTACGCGGAAGATCCCGTCAGCAAGAAGCAGTTTGTAGTGAAAGATTATTGGCGCGCATCGGCCAGACCTTCAGAGGTGACGGTGTTACTGGCGGGCGTTGGTCTTTCGGGTGTCGGGCAAATCTTCGCATATCAGGACTCGGCGGTGGATGACTCAAACCACAACCATAACACGATATCTGGCATCCGTGGTCACAATGTCGCATTGATCCTCACCAAGGAAACCGCAAAAGCCAAGTCATATACGAAGCATACGCTGTCAGACCGTGATCATAGCCGTGTCATCAGCCCCAAGTATTATGGGGACCTGTCGACTGCGTACAATTATCCATGCCTCCTGATCGCATTCAGGGACACGGTAGTCGGTGATTCTTGGCTTGATGATTGTCATCTTGAATCGAGCACTTATTCTTCATTTCCATAGGTCATCGCAATCTGCTGCTGGAGCGTGGTATCCTTCATCGGGATGTCAGTCTCGGGATTGTTATGTTTGATCCCAGTGGAGGCGACAAGAACCTCGGCCGGTTGATAGATTTTGATTTGACCAAGTATCTCAATGTCAGATCGGAGACGCACACTAAGGGTGACTTCAGAACGGTCCGTCTCGCCCTTCAATGTAGGTTGTCAGTCGTCGCCGTAACTTGATGTTGGTTATCGTCAGGGAACGCACATGTACCAGTCCTTCAAGATCCTCAACGGGCCCTCCTCAAATGTGCGGCCTCACGACTTCATGGACGACCTGGAATCGTTTTTTTACCTCCTGTGTCATGTGACGTTCTTGTACAATGGAGGCCATGCCATGAAGTCCGCTTCAAACCATCCGGTATTGAGCGAATGGACCAAGTCCCCTCGAGATGCTGCTAATGCGAAATACATATTCTCGACTCACAGCGGCTTGCCAGCAGGGCTACGGTATAAGGGCCTCGACACCGACACTGAGAGTGCGTTCTCCACCCTTCTGACATCTCTCCGCAAATTCTTTGGCATGCATCATTCCGACATCATTGAGGCCATGAACCCCCCTCGTTCACGCTCGGCGAAAAGCATGCCGTTTTTCGGCGATTTAAACGAGTATAACAAAGCGGCTGAGGATGCTTATGACAATTTTCTGTGCCCTGTCAACAAAGCCATCAAAGAGCTCAAAAAAGTTCATCCCAACTGGGATAAGGTTCTCCGTTCGCCACCAACCATCAATACCGGGGTCTCTGAATTTGTAAGTGGCCCTTCGTTTCTAGTGTCTCTGGTCATGACTGAAGAATACTGCCCTCAGGCCTCAAGCTCCCTCTCCTTACCACTCGGGTCAAGTATGCATACCTCCCGCAGTAGCAGCAAACGACCTCGGTCTTCGATCTTGGATGAGCCTGCGGGTTTGGAGCGCAATAGTGCTAGCACTGGTCACAGTAGCAGGAGGGCCAAAAGATCCAGGGGGCTACCTAGGTGAACCGGTCTTCGGTAGGCATTGATTCGCACATATACAGGTGGTGCAAGAACACAATAGCATAGTGTATCTTGGTTATTAGTGCTACAACTTAATCTTAATGATGAAGCCCTGAAAGCCCATCTCGCCATATGCATAAGCTGACAGTGCGCTACAATATAGCTATGAAATGAAGGTAAATCTGTTACTGAGCAGCCAGAGTGATACTCGATGTTCTACAGTGGGACTCAGCAAGGTACAGATCGTAGTAGGGGTGAACAACCTCGCTCTTCGTCGTTATCGTTAGTAATACTAACGACAGACTAGTGCACTCAATCGTCAGGTCCCCGAGCGTCCCTCCGAGTCGATGCGGGACGGCGCTTGACAAAGGCGCAGGTGGGGGCAAGCGCGAAGCGTCCATCGGCAGGGCGAGGACGCAGAGGTGGGGACACAGGCGCGACTGTGGAACTCAGGCAAAAGCTCTATAGATGCAGAAGCCGAGCGAGCGGGCTGAACATGTCACGCGTGAGGTGCAGTCTCAGTGGTGATATGTGGTTTAGCATTTTGTGATCGCTACGACGACGAGTGTGTGCAAGGCCTTGGAAGCAAGATTCGCGAAGATGGACCCAATCTTTGATCAAGATCTGATTGTCAGATTCGAGACGTAGAGCGAGAGAGTGCAGCGTGGTGTCGTCAGGAGGGGATTAGAGGAACGTGGCAGTGGCTGCGGGCGACGAGCTGACCCTTGGGGTCTGCGTCGGCTGCATGCCATGCTTCCGTGAAGGCGTGTCCATCCAACTTGACCCAGAAATCTTCCAGGTAGGGAAAAGAGGCGATGGTCGCTAGATGCGCGGCATCAGATCCTCATCTAGAGAGATGGGTGTCAATCTCGAGGCACCGTATAAGTATCACACCTTGGGCAATAGATTCTAGGTAGAAATATATAGATTTGTCTGCTTCGAATAGTTTTCCGGTCTTATAGTGCGAGATGGAAAGGTGGCGCAAGTTGTTGGATAAGCAAAAAATTGTCGGCATATCCAGCTTAATAATGTCATACATGGCGATAAATACCTTGAATAGAGAAGGAAATATGGTTCGCTTCACGACCTGCGTTTAATGAATGAAGGAACCTCCCCCGACAGGTTGCGATAATTCGAATAGTGGAAAAGGTGAACCTCCGAGCCCTGGAAGCATAGGACATGAAAGTGGACAGGGATTCAGCCGGAATATTGATATTGATATTCTCTAAGTACATCAAACCAACACGGTCAGTCATCTCGTGTGCGGAATACGGAAAGAGTGGATTACTTAAGCAACTCCTCTGCTCGAATCGCGCGACGGCCGGCGCTCCACCATGACCCGTTACGCACTCGCGCCTTGTGGTCCTTCCTTCACTACGTACAATCCATGCACTCGTACGACCCGTGTTTGCCTCCGCAGGAAGCCTTCGCCGCAAGGGACCACAAGTATCGCGGCACTGCATTGATAATATCCAATGCCTTCCTGCAGGCTCGCGGCGACGGTAATGCTCTTGTTTCACGCGTCAGACCGCGCCGTGCGTCGCGTTGCCAGTGAGCATCCAGGGCGCTTGGTGGGCTGCCTACCGTCGGGGATATAACAAGCACTCCATCGACGGGGTGATGTTGTAGATCGGAACGAACCACACGAGCTTTGGATTCGTCATCGCTATCAGTAATACTGGTATAAGAGTCCTCCCCTCACGTGTGTGCATTGTTCTCTCCAAACTTCATCATAATGCTCACTCACATCTGCCTGGTCAGCAGCGTCAAGTAATATGTACACCAGCACCGAGCACTGCATACAGCGGACCGCATACTTATCCGAGAATAGTATAGGTGAACTTCACATCCTGGAAGTGCACTGTCGATCTTCACGCGCACAACACACAACGGACTGTCGTATGCTCCTCTCCTCGTTTCAGCGGCGTTTTCGTCCCTCTCGCCCACAAGCGCCCAACCCAGCGAAAGCAAGGGTTTCGGGGGGCAGGGGGGGTTCGTTCCATTATCGTCTATTGGGGAAATGTTAGCCCCACGCAAGACATATAGTACGCCAGCGCAATCCCCGCTACCCGCCTGGTTATGTAGCCGGCAGGCTTCCAGAACTTCTCTAACATGCCGGCGATCTCGGGTCTCTTAAGTTGGTTCGGCATCACTGCGACTCACATCCGTTTTTACGCTAGTATCAAAGCGCAAGTGATCGACCGTAAGTTATAATGTGGGTGGGCTCCAACCGTGTGCGGCATAGTTGTGGTCTGATATGTTTTGTGAGTTGTGCCCATTCTAGGTCATAAAGTCTTCTAAGCTCAGACAACCTTCGTCTACGCACTAAGCGAATGGGCTGTACCTCGGAGATACAGCCTAGAACACCACTGTTCCCTCTGGTGTATCTGGCGGCAGGGTATGGACGCGAACGCCCACGTAATAAGTGGGGGTGTTCTAACTGGTACGTGCTCCTACCTACGTTTTTCTTGAAGCCTGTCGCTAATCACACTCGTATGTAAATGCCGGATGCAATACATCAATCATGGTGCTGGTTCTGCGGTGTGTTTTGCGACGAAGACCCGTTTATGATGTACCTTTAAGCTTGAAGCATAAATAGATGTACATTGTTACCAAGATATTTCTGCTTTCTTCTCACACACGTCTAGCTTAGTGTCCAGCACAGCAAGATTCTAATTTCTAGTAACTTGGGCCTCATCGGGCTCGAGACTATGCCATCTAGACTGCGAATTTCATCACCTTGACCTTGTCATAAATATGGGACACAACCGATGGTACCCGGATTTGGTGGTCGTTTCAATGCTAATCACGCCGATAACCTGATCCCAATTGTTGAGTTTGACACTGGTCGTTTGTTTAAATCAAAGTGTTCGACTACGGCTCTTCAGGAATGAAGCCCAGGTGATACTTGTACAGAACCAAGGCCAGGCTTATTGACTCTCTGACTTGTGCTCGTTCTTGAGGGCGTCCCCAACGGTTCACACACGAAAGATACCTTCGCAGCGGTAACGAACAGGTCGTCTTAAGTGTGCGTTTTAAACGCCGGATAAGATGACGAGGACCGTACAGTCAGGAGCTCACTGGCAAAAGGTTTGAATGTAGAACGCGGATAATGATGAACCACCGTTTCCACGAGGTTTGTTTTCACGGTGCTCAGTGTTCTTCAATTTCTTGCAATTCATTGTTGCCCATAGAAATGTGGAGCTGATGTTGCAGAGGAGCCTGGCTGAGCACCGAATCTTTCGACGACATCAATTCCATTACAATGTTTCAAGCTGATGACTCGGATAGCATGTCTGTGGGTCGGAATACAGTACATCGAATCAACGCTTACCCTGCCTGATACCTATCTTCTGTATTCTACGTGTGCCGTTCCGCTCGCCCAACCCCAGGTAGATGTACATTGGCGGACGTCGGCTTACATAATGAGGTAAGTCTCCACTGACTAGTGTAAAAACCTGTTGTGTTGCAACATTGAGTTATAAAGCATCATCTGTGAAAGTATACATTGGTTGTTGCAACAGAAAATAAGAGGAAATAGTACACTATCTATCTCCAGACCAAGTCCAATTTACAGACCAACCCCAACTTACAGACCAATTCCAATTGCCTCTCCAGCTAACAAGTAAAGACCTATTGCATTGCAACATTAACTGTGTTGTGTTTTGGGCTGTCGAGCTTGCTCCATTCACTCCCTATCCTCATGATTTCCCTATCCTCATGATTTTCGCTGTGGGCTGGGCCTACAATTTGATATTTAGTAGATACTTAAATATGGTACATGTGCAGAAATGTACTGATGAGTATCATGCACATGTAAAGCCAGAAAATGACCATCAGCGACACCAGGTGAACACAGTGACATTAATGTGCTGCATGCAACAATCACCTGCTGTCGCATTAATCACTCAATTGTGTAGGCATTGGAAAACAATACTGGGTCAGCCGATGAGGGATAGGATGAATAGGCTGAGGTGCAGTCTGGACCCATCAAAGTAACCATGGAGGCATGAGTCATGAAGTCAGCATTTGGTGTGATTGGCACTATTCTTCTTTTGCTCATCCGATATAGTATGATACTTTATTCACTGGTGTCCAGACTCCACTTCATTTCAAATATCCATATTATGATCTACCCCTGCACTGTAAATTCTCTGTTGTGATTTGTTGTGCTCCAGCCTTGGAGCTAAACTTGTATTTAGATAGTGCATTGTCTGTCAAAAAAGTCTAGATTTCCCCCACCCATGATTTGTTTTCCCCTCTCCTGTCCAAGTCTCAAGGTGAAAGTATGCACCCTGTAAGTCATGTTATCAATTTTGCTGAGTGTCTATCATGTTGTGTTGCATTTTCTATTGCATTGTGTTCTCCTTCATTGCATTCTCCATTGTGTTGCATTCTCCTTCGCATTCTTTGCATTCCCCATTGTGTTCTCTATTGCATTGCATTGCGTTACATGTCTCCATCATTGCCATTGTTGTGCCATGTTTCTGTCATATCTCAGTATTGTTGCTTGGTTGCATCACATTATCAGATCTCTTGCCCTAATCTACTAACTCTCTTTCTATTGGTGTCTAGGGGATCTTATGGCTTGCACCCTTCAGCATCTGCTGTGGTTGTGATTGTAGATTCCTCTCTTATACACACACAGTACACATCAGTGCCCTTAGCATGTTTGCAAGAAAATTTCTGTTTGTCTTTATCTGCATGGTGCTTGCATTTCAACAAACTGAATCAGACATAGTTAAATAAGTTGCAACATCCCTCACCAATGTCCCTGTCCTATCCCTGTCCCTGTCCCTGATGTAACGACCTGTTGTTTTGCAACACCAAGTTATAGGGCATCATCTGTGAAAGTATATGTAGGCTGTTGCAATAGAAAATAAAAGGAAACAATACTCTATCTATCTATGGACCCAGTCCAATTTACAGACCAATTCCAATTGCCTCTCCAGCTGTAAAGTATAGACCTGTTGTGTTGCAACATTGACTGAATAAGACATAATCAAATATTTATCTGTGTCATTATACATAAGTTGCAACAGACCTTGTCAATGTCCCTGTCCTGTCCCCATCCCTGTTGATTATCACTGGCTATCAGCCATGAAAACCCATACCCATACCCATACCCATACCCATACCCATACCCATACCCAGGCATACCTATTGGCAAAGCCTGCATAGGTGCATTGTACTGACAATGATCACTCCTCATCCATGTCCCTGTCCATCAACACAGGAACTCTGCACATGTGAATGAGATGATTGTCAGAAAATAGAAGAAAAAATATGGTAATCAACATTGCCAAAGCATTTAAGTGTAGATGCATAATAATAAAAGACCAACATGATTGTACAGCTAAAGTACCCAGCCTACTTGCAGGCACAATGATATTCATGAATATAGTATCATGGTTCAATATGGAAAAAACATAGCCTGAATGTTCTGCCCAGCATGTTATTGTTTAAAAAGATGGTATCAACAGAACCCACCAAGAGGTTTGCAAAATGTCAAGATTGAACAAATACTTGTTGCATTGCAACATCAATAAGACATGACTACAGTTATATATATTGCAACAGAGAATAAAAGGAAAGAATGATAGATGTAAGCAGAAGTGGATGAACAATAGGCACAAAGCTGAATATAATTGATAGTTCTGTTGTAGGGAAGCTGATGTTTTGTATGTGAGTTGAGGATGAATGAAAAAGAGGGCATGATGTTCATCTGTGAGTGCATGTGCAGGAGGAACATGTGGAGGTCTGCAAAGTAGTGGCATGGGTGAGGAGTGGTGGCTGCACTCTTTGTACAGTGGCGCAAGCAGGTAGTGTTGAGATTATGTGTGTACTATTACATTTTCATTCAGCTTTCCTTTTGCTCGCTCTCACTTGCTACATGCACATCACAACTTCACTACATACTCTTGATGCACACCTCTAAACATCCCTACTTTCTCACCCCACCTATACTCTGTGCCATCACACCCCACTCAATACTCTGGGATGATGTCCATCCCCTCTCATTATAGTAGCTGTTGTATTCTCTTACTTACACTCTGCTCCAACTCTACCTATGATCACTAAATAAGTTGGGTGTTCTGTATCCAGGCTCCTCAGATGTCTTGCATAGTGTCTGAGTGAGTACCACCTACTTCCCATTGCTCCACTTTCTCATTACTTCCCTGCAGTGTACTTTCACCATGTTACCTCACTACCTGTGTGTTGGCAACCACTTACTCATGCTGCAGTCATGTTGGCCACCTTCTCCCCATGTGGGGATACATTTATCTTGCTGCTTTTAATATCATCTCTAGTCTTTGCCTGCCATAACCCACACATACTGTTGGACTTTGTCTCCTATTCATGCCACTGAGCAGTTCCCTTCAATATGTTCCTTATATCTCTTACCTTTCTTACTCCACCTTATCTCTTATCTATGTGTATCTCATCCATCTTATCTACTATCACCCTATCTACATCTTATCCTCCTCATCTTATCATTGTATCTCCATCTGATCTCTGTGGCTCTACTCTTACTGGCTGTGCTCTTCCCCTTCCTCTTTCAGTCATCTCTTAGTCATCACCTCTGTAGCTCTGCTACAACTCCATACTTTCGTCTCCTTATCTACTCCTTCCCCATCATCTCTGGCTCTGCTCTAAGTCTTGTACCCTTATGTCTGGTACTACTTCTTACTCTCTGGCTCTACTCTTCTCTTGGCTCTGCTCTTCCTGTCTCCCCACTCTGTCTCCAATGCACACTCTCCTGTTTGTCTTCCTTGCCATTGCCTGCCCAATCTTGTATTCACACATACAGCTAGGGGGCTGTGCACTGTTCATATAGCAGCAACATGACCACACACTGTTTGCACTGTGGCAGCATGGGTGAGTAGGGGGCCACATGCTGTTGACACAGCAGCAATGCAGGTGCACACTGTGGCACTGCCATGCACACACAGGAATCTTGTGCCACATGCATGTGCTGTGCTGCCATGCATGGCATGCCACACCAGGGGAGGACAGTCTTTATAGCAGCACTTAGGACATGAAAAAAACCACATGTTGGCCTATTTACAGTCCATTTTCCCCTAATGTGGGACTGCTTACCAACTGACCTCCCATTCTTAGTAGATGAGCCCATCTCATTCACATCTCTGAGTCTGTCAGTATTCCAATAACCCTATGCAAAGCATCAGTACTGAGGAAGTATAAGACACAATAGTAATCTGATTCATACCAGCCCAATGTGAGGCCAATGCAATGTTGAAGCCGAACAACTGAAGGAAGGCTAAAACAAAAAGGACAATCACACTTCAACTAGTGGATATCCCAGATATATAATCAGCTAAGTATAACAAGAAGAGGACTAGAAGGTACTGCACCTAGTAGATATCTCAGATGATCAGAACTGGGGATAAAACACTAAGTGGACTATGCTATATATACTACTCTGAAGAGTGCACAGACCATGCTGTACAGTATAGGGCTGGAGAATGAGGAAGTACAGTAATGATGTCATACCTAATAATAGAGGGGATGTGTAAGTGCTGACTGAGGCTCTGCAGTAACTGTGAGAGTGATTGGTGATACCCCACAGCAGGTGTGAGAAGGATTGGTGAGCATCTGCAGTAAGAGTGAGAAAATGAAGTATAACTAAAGATAGAGTAGGCTGATTGGAGATCAGATGACATACATGTCATCAGCTGATAAAGATGAACAAGAGGAATGCATGACCATGGGAATTGCTTTGATAGATCAGAAGTGATTATAAGATCTATGACAATAGAGACATAAGAAATATAGAGAAAATGAAGGAAAATAAGAGAAAAATAGTAGTGGCCTGACACCCAATCCATTACACTACATGCTCTGCATCTTCCTAATGATCCTCACCCTTGCCAGTTGTCCCAGTGGACCCCTGATCAATTGCAGTGGCCACTGTGTCCAAGGCCCTGCTTGAGTTTGGTCAATGCCATTTCCTGATGGTGTCTTGGTCCAAAGCCTCCCCTCTGCTTTTTGCTAGGATGGCTGGGCAAGTTCTTTGGTGTCTCTTCAAGACATCCTCCAGGAGAGCTCATCATGGCAGCCTGTCAAAATTCAGGATCATGTACCAGTACCTTACTTTTTCTATCGGTTTCTCTTCTATTCCACTCCACATACACATAGTAGTGGAGCAGTACTTAAGGGCATAACCCCTTGAGAAGTATGTCTATTGTTTCATTGGTCATTGCTGCAGCAGCTACTTTACTATAAAGAAGACTCACTATATGATGAGGAAGGGTATTTTGACCTCCATTGTTATATCTTTTTACTTGTTGAATTGTGGCAGCATTGTCTGGCTATCCTTCTCTGTTGTTCACCTCAGAGATCTTCTGAAAGGTGTTTAGCCACTCACATGTGCCAAACCCTGACATTAGGTTAAACTCCCTCTGACCCAAACTAAAACAGGCTCCTTCACCACTGACCTCTCTACCCCAAGGGTTTTGGTTTAACAAAACTCAAGACACCTTCTACAGAACTCACCCAGTTGAATATGCAGGAAATGAAACTTGGAGAGCTACAGGAACTCAACAATTCATTGACACTTCAGCACCTCTTGAGATATCCCACTGCTAAAAGATATTTCAACTATCTCTAGTACAGCCATTGCATCTTCCTCCTCCATCCCTGTCCTTGCACCCCCAGACATTTTCCCATGACTAGAGCTGGTGGCTGAAGATGTTGTTATGACTTCTACCACCTCCAAACCCCAGTTCCTTAAAATCAATAAACCTATTGAATTCAATGGAGACAAGACAAACTTTGAAAGTTTTTCATTTGTCTTGTATGAAATATCTGATAGCCTATTCAGACTTACATGCCTTCAATGCACAAAAAATACTGTTTGTCTTGTCATTTATGACCAAAAAGATGGCTCTTGCATTCAATGACTGATACACCCTCAAGCACTAGATGGGTGATCACTATCCTCTTTACACTGACTTCATCAAGGATCTCAAAACTGAATTAGAAGATCCTCATAAAGTATGACAAGCATATCTCACACTTCATCAACTCAAGCAAGGAACTCAGACTGCAGACAAGTATAACTCTGCTTTCTTAGCCTTAATCCATGATGCTGACATCCCTGACAATTGAACAAAACTTGATTATTATGAACAAAGACTCAATTCAGGACTCACTGACCACATTTATAATGCAGAAGTTGTGAGCACAGGCTTGGGCAGGCAATGAGCAACAATATAATTGATGTGGCAATAAGCAGCATGTCCCCAGGTGGGGAGAGTGCAGACGACAAGCCTGCAGCAGTAAAGGTAGTCATGGGCACAGTAGGTGCCATGATGTGATAGTAAGAGAGGTCAGACAACATGTGAGATATCTAAGGATGAAATGCTAACCTGCAGCAGTAAAGGTAGTCATGGGCACAGTAGGTGCCATGACGCGATAGTAAGAGAGGCTGCAGGTAATGTGAGGAAAGGTAAGATGGGGGTAGTTGGGTACTCACTCAGACAACATGTGAGACATCTGAGGAGTTGGTAGTGTAGAGTGCCCATCTCATATAGTAAAGTAAGGTAAGGTTGTAGCAGAGGTGTTAAGGTAGAGTACAACAGTTATCATAGTGGGAGGGATGTGCATTGTCCTGGAGAAGAGAGTGGGGTGTGAAGTGCTCAGACATGTAGGTGGTCCAAGGAGTATAGTAAGTTGTATTGTAAGACCTGCAAGCAGGCTACTGATGATTTTGGACACACAATCTAGCTTACTTACTTACTTACTTAGCAGCCATGCGCTGGAATGGTCTGACAGCACATAGTACAATACAACTATAACATACTATACTACACTACATGAACACTGCCAAGAAGACAGAGCTCTGAGACATAGCAACGTACATACACAAATACCATATTTAAGGAGTCTGGGGTGTGCCCCTCCTCTCCAGTTACCTACAAGCCACTTCCCAGTTACTTACCAGCTATCATGAGCTACCAGGAGTCATGCAGATTCTACACTATGAGCCTGCTGCTCTGGTCATACACATCTATCTAACTACCTTATACCTTGAACTCACATGGAAGCCATCTTCCTTCCATACAGTATGTAAAGCGTGATTGGAGAGAAGCCAGATGAAATGTCATTGTACACACAGTTACTTCAACAGAAGTCCCAAAGATGTTAAATGGTGATATGTGGTGTGGTATGGTGATGGCAGAAACTACAACCACAACCACAACAATTGCTGAGGGATGTGAGTTGTAAGATTCTCTAGACACCAAAATTGTAGAAGTTAGTAATTTAGTGCAATAAATGTGATAATGTGATGTGATGGGGCAACAAAAAGGGAGATATGACATAGACACAATGCAATGCAGTAATATCACAATGCAGAAAAGATTGCAAAATGCAATGCAGACACAATGCAATAGAGAATGCAGATGCAACACAATGGAGAACACAATGCAATATTAAATGCAATTTACAAGGTACACACACATTCTTCATTGTGAGATATGCAGAGGGAGGAGCAGAGTGCACTTTTCACAATAAGACTTGAATGGGAAAGGAGAGACAAATTGTGGGTGGGAGGAATCTATTCATTCTGACGGACAATGGGCCATCTAAATATAAGTCTAGCTCTGAGGCTGGAGCACAACAAATCAAAACAGAAAATTTACAATGTAGGGTCAATCATAGGGATATTTGAAATGTAGTGGAGCCTGGATGCAAATGAATAAAGTATCATACTATAATGGATGAGTCAAAAGGGAAAAGCACTGATTGCACCAAATGCTGACTGCACAACTCATGACTCTGTTGGTTTTTTCATTACCTTATGATCCTGATCACACTGTTTACTTATTAAGTATACTTATCTCTATCTCATCTTATTGGTATTTCTTCTCTCTTTATGGTTTGAACTCCTCTTAAACCCTACCTTGCTCTTACTGTATCTGCTTTACTTTGTCTTTGTCTCACCTCAGCACTTCTGCATGTGCTGAGGTGAGTATCTCTTCTACTCTTTGAGTTCTCTTCTGACATACCTGCTCTATACAGCTCTCTTTCTTCTGTGTACCCTCTACCCTCTGGTACATATCTTCTCTATCTTACAGATGTGGTCTTAGGCCCTCTGCTCTGTTTTACCAAGGCTGTAGCCTTGTCTCTTGCTATAATGGCCCTTGAGGTCTACACTTACTTCCTAAGTCATGATGTCTGCTTCCCTTGCTGTGTTGCCCAGATGTCATTAGACTCCATGGACCATGTCTCAGCCTATACATCTTATCAGTCCTGCACCTCATCAGCTGAACCCAGTCCTATAGTCTGATGCCTTAGCAAGTGCATGATTGATGCAACTGTGGATGATTGTCATATGCAGCATGTTAATGTTGCTGTATTCACCTGATGTTGCTGATGGTCATTTTCCAGTGTTACATGCATGTGATGCTCATTAATGGGAAAAGTCTTCATTTATATGGATGATATTTTGATTGCTACCACAATGATTGAAGAACATTGTCAACTAACTGAACTTGTTTTACAAATATTGAAATGTTTGTGTGTATTACACCACTTTTTGTTTGGCCTCTCTCCTACCTCTTATACATGTACTACTTACCTACCACATAACATCTCCACAAACTACCCATGTGCAATCTCACTCCACACATCACTCTGGACAACATGCATCCCCCACATATGGCAGTCCTTGTACTCACTCACTTACACTCCACCTCAACTCTATACATACATACTATATAAGATGGGCCAGATACCTTACATCTCCTCAGATGTCTACTACCCTGTCTGGGTGAGTATCTTCCCCACTCCATCTTATTCTATTCTTACTCTTCCCTGCAGCATACTTACACCATATTGTGTCTCATACTGTGTTCACTACCCATCTCTTCTGCTGCAGATGTCATCTGCTCTTCTCATCCCTTTAGGGGTTACTTACCTGCTTGTTATCATCTATAAACTCCTAGTCATTGCCTGCCCCAACCTGTGCATACAACAAAGACTTGCTGACCATTCTCTCTATCTCAAACCAGAAAAATGTGAATTCGAAAAAGAACAGGTTGAGTATTTGGGACTTATTATTTCAGCAGGTCAAACAGCTATGGATCCAGTCAAATTACAAGGAATTCAAAATTGGCTTATCCCAATGAAACTGAAAGAAGTTCAGGCCTTTTGGGCTTTGCAGGATTCTATCAACATTTCATCTGCAATTTCTCACATCTCACTCAGCCCTTACATGATCTCAAAAAAAAGGATATCCCTTGGTGTTGGGATCAATTGCAACAAAATGCATTTGACCTTGTAAAGGCCAATTTTCTTTCTTCTCCTGTTCTCATTTCTCCAGATGTGATGAGACCATTCCAATTGGAGTGTGATGTGTCAAAATGTGCTTGTGCAGCCATCTTATCACAAAAAGGAGTGGATGGTCTTGTTTGTGCAGGTATGAGCCAACAAGGAAGAAAAGGAAGCAAGTGGTTAGGATGTGGTGGTAAGTGGTGCGCACTAAGGCACAGAGTAGAGAGGCATGGTATGACATATTGTATAATGCCATAGAGCTACAGAAAGTGGGGGGCATAGTATATGTAGTGCGCTCTGAACTGAGTTCAGGAGGAGTGTAAATGTGGGGTTGTATGTGGGGGTGTAGTATGTGCTACACAAATGTGGTATGTAGTGATGTAAGTGGGTCTAGAATGTGATGGTGAGTTAAGTAAGTAGTAGAATGTGCATCAGTAGGGACGTTAAGAAGATGTGTA
Source organism: Albatrellus ellisii (assembly GCA_003314395.1). Taxonomy (NCBI): domain Eukaryota; kingdom Fungi; phylum Basidiomycota; class Agaricomycetes; order Russulales; family Albatrellaceae; genus Albatrellus; species Albatrellus ellisii. The sequence goes on from QLPN01003528.1 coordinate 14,361, forward strand.
GTAGTAAGTATAGTGAAGCTGAACAAATACCGTGGACATTTCCAACAGGTCTATGGCATCCTGCTGCCTTTATGTCAAAATCCTTTTCAGAAGCTGAATGCAATTATGACATTCATGACAGAGAATTACTTGCCATTATCAAATCATTGGAAGAATGGCAACAATACCTTGAAGGCACTCCTCATAGTATTATTATCCTCTCTGATCATAAAAATCTTGAAGTATTTAGAGGCACTCAAAAACTATCCCTGTTGATGCACATTTTTGCTCTTTGCTCCAGTACCTGCTCCCCACACTTATTTACATAAGTATGCTCTGTGCACTGCTCTCTTACATATACAGGCATCTGATTAGGGACACTGATCTTTAGTTGATCTACTTACATCACTCCCTCCCATTGCTTGCATCTACACTCACTATTACTTACTTCTGCACAATGCATGGGTTGTAACCTCTCTTTCTGGGCTTTTTCCCCACATGCTTGCACCTTCTCCCTCTTGCCTCTTTGAATGGGGTGCCTTGGTCTCAGGTGACCACTGGACTGAACATTGTAGCATCATCACCTCACACTTTGCCAATTGCAGTACATCATTGATGTCATCATGCACTTTGGTAGGGCAAGGTGTAATTTGGTGACTACTCCCTTGCCACCTGCCACTGCACTGATCCCCTTTGCTAGTGTTGCAAGCACATCTGCTTGGTCCACATACCAACAGATTGTAGGTAGTCTCATGTATGCCACAGTAGTGTCATGCCCCAACATTGCTTATGCCATTAACACCCTCACTGTCAGAACATACTTATTTTTCTCTTCATTTTATGATTTCTTTTACTCTTATCGCTCAAGATCTACTAGAGATATCTTATCTCATCTTATCAGATCATTAGTAGATCTTATCGCGATTATCTATGATTCACATTCAATTACTCATTGGGCTGCTTACTATACATTTATGACTACATTTCTCACAGACGCTTACTGATGCAGTGCAATGCTGCACATTGCTTACTGATACTTCTCACAGATGCTGCGCACCTCACTACATATACCTGCCCTACAGTGACAGCACATGGTCCGTGCACCAATCCCTGTAGTATATAAAGACTCTCATGTAGTAGATAGCTCTTTAGCTTTATACATCTGAGATATCTGCTACACAGCGTGACTCTTCTCTAAGGTGTATTGTCTCCTCCCTCACCAATCCCCCTTTAATTTGGTTGTGACCTCGCTGTATAGCGTGCGCCTCACAATTGTATAAAGCTCCACATCAGTGACCTCACCTCCTCCCTCACTCCTATTTCCGCGTTTCAAATCATCACTCCCCTCCCTCCTTGCTCAAGAGAGTGTTGTATTGTTTTTAGTTCTCTGTTCTTCGTAGTTCAGCTGCAGCACCAGGCCTTATATTGCCTCAGCAAGCAGTGCTAGGGTGTCTACCACTTAGTGGGGCATTGCAGAACCTCCTGACAACCATTCGGACCAGGAGTACTATAAAATTTTACCATAACAAAATCTCTTTCGTAGTACTAGTAGCAGTTACATACTAGTATATACCTACATACCTCCACCTTCCATTTTGTGTTGAAAGGCCTATTCCCTTGAAAAAGGAATAGTGAGCTCTCACTTCGCACAATCTTATTTTCATCATTCCATGCATTCTATGCTCGGAAAAGAGAACCAGATCTGGCAAATCCTATGCCAGGTTCAGCTCTCTTTTGCCAACAACTTGTCCAGCGACTTCTTTGGCTCTCCTCCGCTTCCACTACCACACCTACAATTACAAACAGCAGCAGGCCATCTGGTTCTTCAGGCTCCACAATCCCTATTACAACAATCATCCTGAGGAATTCCCTTGGCATTTCTTTCCCGACTACTTTGACCGAACCAGCCCATATCGAAATTCACTCCCACAGGTGTTCATCTTCAGAAATGAACAATGACGTCAGGACCGAGCAACTGGGAGTTCAGGGAACCAGCTCTGATGGTAGAAGATTCTTCCCAAGAACAAGAAAGGGAAAGGAGAGAAGCAGACGAAACCAGAAGACTCCGACTTCTGGATGTAGAGGAAGTGATGGAGATGATGAGCGATCAGATAAAACAACAACAGCGCATACAAAAGGAACAAGGTGATGTGATCATCAGTCTGGGAACCACAATGGCAGATATTGCCAAGAATATGAAGGAAATCACAATGATGATGCGGCAACAGCCACCTCCTTCCACACACCTCCCAACTATTCCCACCAGTTCCTCTGCCCAAGTCAATGCCCCATCGGCCCACGTGTTTGCCCAACACCGGGTAAAAGTTTCTGCACCTACAGCATTCTCGGGGAAGCGAGACAAGCTTGACTCATTTGTCCAAGAATTATTTCTAGTGTTTGCAGCAAACAAAATGTGGTTGGACAGTGATCGAATCACATACGCCCTCTCCTATATGATAGGAGGATTGGCAGAAGCATGGAGAAATCTACAAGTCGCGAAACAATGACTACATGAGGCTAATCCCCTCAACCCATTATACCCCATGCCCTTCCAAGATTGGGTAGAATTCAACACAAAGTTACACGAACAGTTTGGAGATCCAGATGAGGCACACACAGCACAACAAGCCCTTCATAAACTACGACAAATGGGAAAGACAGCGGATGAGTACACCACTGAATTCCTCCTCTTGGCAGCAAAAACCCTTTATGATGAGCATGCGCTCATCGACTGTTACAAAAGAGGACTGAACAGTGATGTATTAAACCGTGTCTACAATATCAACCCACTTCCCACTACATATCTAGACTGGCAAAGAATGGCTCAACAGGCGGACAGGCATATGTGAGAATACCGCCAACTTATGCAATCAAGGGGCCCATCACAATGGACCCCTAGATATAACCAACAAGCCAATCCCCAGTCTAGCACAAATATGCAAAGGGCTAGCAATGCGACAGTGCCAATGGATGTAGATGCCACACAGAGAAGAAGACCCCTGATATGTTTTAACTGTAGGAAAGAGGGGCATAGGGCAAATGTCTGCCCACAGAGGAAGAACATCAGAGAAATTCACGAGGAAATCAGGCAGATGAGTACAGTGGATTTTGAGAAAATGATCTTTGATGAAGGGGAGAGAAGAAAGCAGCAGGGTTTTGCAAAGGACAGCCAGTAGATGTCGCTGGACTGTCCAAGAATATGTTCTCAGTACTCACTCCGGATGACGGCGCTGTTGACCATGCCAATGTATGCGATCCTGTTGATGAAATAATATTTAACAACATTGCATCAGAGATAAAGACTGAGGAAGAAGAGACATCTGAGAGTATGCCCTCTCAAGACAAAGAAAAGCACGTAATCATGGGGATAAGAGTAGACTTACCCATGATCAAAGTCAAAATCAAGGTACCAGAGAATGGGCAAACAGTAACAATTGAAGCACTCTTAGATTCAGGAGCAACTACGTGTTATATAGACAAAGAATTTGTGAAAACAAATTGTCTAAACACAAAGAAACTCCCAATCGCCATACCAGTCTATAACATTGATGGAACTAAAAATGAACAAGGATCTATCATGGAAACAGTGGATTTACTTGTCAAAGTCCAAAATCACACAGAAAGAATGACCTTCTGTGTTACAGGATTAGGAAAGGTCAATCTTATACTTGGAGAAACTTGGCTCAAAATCCACAATCCCGAAATTGATTGGAATACTGGAGTAATCTTGTTTACCAGATGCCCACGACGTTGTCATGTGAGAGTAGTCGAAGATAGAAAAGAATGGAAGAAGAAGAAGAAAGAGAAATTGAAGACAGAAATACCAAAAACAATAGAAGTAGATGACGACAATGAAGATGAAGTGCAGAAGGAAGATTGCATTCTCTGCATCATGATAGGAGATGATGAGAAGGATGCCGCAATTCGTAACATATCCCAAGATCTAGTGATAGAGGCAGAGAAGAAAAAGATAAAGAAATCTTTTGAAGACATCGTTCCAAAGGCATATCATGGATTTAAATCCGTCTTCGAAAAAGATTCCTTTGATGAATTGCCTCCCAAACAAATTTGGGATCATGCTATTGAATTAAAACCTGGAGCGAAGATGCACATGGGAAAGGTGTATAACCTATCCTTTACCGAACAACAAGAGTTGGAGAAGTTTGTTGATGAAAATCTTAAATCAGGGCAAATACGCATTTCTAAATCACCTATGGCTTCTCCATTCTTCTTTATCAAAAAGAAGTCAGGTGAATTATGCCCCATTCAAGATTATCATCACCTCAATGAGATTACTATCAAAAATTCCTACCCCTTACCACTTATATCCGAACTGATAGATAAACTCAAAGGCGCAAAATACTTCACCAAACTCGACATCAGATGGGGATATAACAATGTTCATATCAAAGAAGGAGATGAATGGAAGGCAGCCTTTATTACAAACAAAGGCTTATACAAACCCCTTGTTATGTTCTTTGGACTTACCAATAGCCCCGCCACATTCCAAACCATGATGAATCATCTCTTCAGAGAACTCATTGCTAGGGGCAAGGTAGTGGTCTATATGGATGACATCCTCATCTTCACTGCAACAATGGAGGAGCACCACCGCATAGTTGAAGAAGTCCTTGCTATATTGCGCGATAACAAACTATATTTGAAACCAGAGAAATGCGACTTTGAAAAGATGGAAATCGATTATCTCGGCCTTAAAATATCCTTCGACAAAATTATGATGGACCCTGTCAAAGTCCAAGGAATAGCTGAATGGCCTACCCCAACATCCGTTACCGAAGTCTGCTCGTTTCTAGGATTCACCAATTTCTATCAACATTTCATTTGAGGATTTTCCGATATAGCAAAACCATTGAACATGCTTTTACAAAAAGACTCTTTTGAAAATCTTAAGATGGCGTTATGTTCAAAACCCGTCTTAGTCTTTCCTGAACCAAACCGCCCATATCTCATAGAAGCAGATAGTTTGGGTTATGCTACAGGTGCAGTATTATTGCAAATGTGAGATGATGAGAAGTGGCATCCAGTTGTGTATATCAGCAAAGGCTTATCCACAGCAGAGAGGAATTACGATATATATGACAAGGAGATGCTGGCTGTCATACGCGCACTGGAGCAATGGTGACACTATCTAGAAGGAACATATAGAGTAGTCGAGATCCTTACGGATCACAAAAACCTAGAGTACTTTATGAGTGCCCAGAAATTGAACCGTCGCCAGGCCCAATGGTCTCTTTTTCTTTCTAGGTTCAACTTTCACCTTTCCCACCGACCAGGAAAGAGTTCAGCCAAACCTGATCTCCTCTCGAGATGAGCGGATCATAAAGAGGGAGTAGAACATGACAACGAGAATGTCATACTGCTTAAACCTGAATTTTTCACCAAATCAAACCACATACAAGCAGTATCAATGAACAACATTCCACTACTTCAGAAAATAGCAGACAAACAGGAGAAGATGGAGATGTCAAGATGTGGGTAGAATTGTCAGCAGACGAATGCAAAACAGCGACCATAGCGGGATGGGGACAGAATAAAAAAGGATTGCTTACATACAAAAACAAAATCCTCATCCCAGATAGCTGCAGAGCAGACATCATCAAACAATGTCACGACACCCCAATAGCAGGACATCCAGGACAGTGGAGGACACTGGAGATAGTGTCAAGAACATTTTGGTGGAAGGGAATGGCAGCCTACGTTGGGAAGTATGTCAAAAGTTGCGACATATGTCAAAGAACAAAAACGATTACCCAAAAACCACAAGGAGAATTGATGCCAAACGAAATACCATCACACCCATGGCAAATTATATCCACTGATCTCATCACGCAACTACCAGACAGTCAGGGATATGATTCAATTCTAGTGGTCATAGATCATTTTTCAAAGATGATCCATACCATGGCAACGACATCAGACATAACTGCA
>QLPN01003529.1:0-14416 GCA_003314395.1 Albatrellus ellisii
CACTTATATCACATGGACGCATACTTACTGCGCATTACTGCGCAATGTTCGTTTACTTACTGCACTTTACTGCGCAACTGCTATAGTTAGAATTGCTAGTTCTGTATAAATAGTTGGCAGACTGGCGGTCTTAAACCCCAGTCTTGTCAACTTTGCAATCTAGGGATTCTCTTTTATTGCGCTTGACCTAAGCTCGTTATCAACTCATTTCTCTCTAAAGAACTCAGCCTAAGACCTCTTGGTATTAACTAAGTCATCTTACGCTAGAAGTCAATCTGGATTCCCACATCGTCCTTGGTGGAATTATCCTCATAACCATCTCGCTAATCCCACTCTTCATCGTCATCCGGAATCTCTATTACATTCATCAAGCCAATATTCAAACCTTGGTTACCAGGAGTAATATTTTAGACCTTCCCTGAGACCGTCCAATAGGCCGCTCTTAGCATCTTAGGCCATGTGACTTCGTTGATTGCTGCACAATCATCGTTGATTCATGAACCTTATGTTACTTGTACTATCTTTAGATCTCCAGTTTTGTATAAATAGTTGAAAGACTGGCAGTCTTAAACCCCAGTCTTGTCAACTTTGCAATCTAGGGATTCTCCCATACTGCACTTGACCTAAGCTCACTACAAACTCACTTCACTCTAAGAACTAAGTCTAAAGATCTCTAAGTCACTCTAAGTGTCACTAAGATATCCTATACTCATCATTCTGGATCCTCATTTAGTCATTGGTGATATCATCCTCATCACTATCTCATCAATCCCTCTCTTCATCATCATCAGGAACAGTTACTACACTTATCAAATGCATATTCATTACCTTGTTACTAGAGGTATTGTTATAACAGACCTTCCCTAAGACTGTCCAATAGGCTGCTCTTAGCATATGCACTGCTGCACACACCTACAATTTGTCACCCACCAAGTGTCTGGGGTGGGCCATGCCCACTGCCCTATGGTCTCCTGGCCCTGCCACACCCAATGTCTCCCACCTTTGTATTTTTGGGTGCTGTGCCTGGGTGTGTGTGCCTGACCACCAGCATTCCAAGCTCATGGCACACTCCCAGGCCCTTCTCTTTGTCAGATATGAGTCCAGCACCAAGGGTTGGGTCTTCTGGGACAACACCACCTGGCAAGTGTTACAAGGCACTTGCTTTGGCACCTTGTAATGCGTTTTTTCTTTTTTCTTTTTCTTTTTTATAACATTTACTTGCTAGTAAAGTGTAGTATTATTACTACAAGTGTGAGCTTAGCTCCACTTTACTTAGTAAGGACTTATCCTTTTCTTTTCTCTTTTATAGTACTTAAGTATTTACATACTTAAGTGTGAGCATAGCTCCAGGTACTATATTAGACTTATCTTTTCTCTCTTATCTTTCTTTTATTTATTATAACATTTACTTGCTAAGGACTATTACTATACAATTAGCAAGGACTCCATTTTCTCACTCTTATTTATCTTTGTTTACACCATGTTCATCTCGCGCTTGTGGCGGAGCCACTCATATCACATGGACATGTACTTACTGTGCCTTACTGCGCATTTTTGTTTACTTACTGCGCTTTACTGCGTAACTGTACTATAGTTAGATCACTAGTCTTGTATAAATAGTTGACAAACTGGCAGTCTTAAACCCCAGTCTTGTCAACTTCGCAATCTAGGGATTTTCCTCTCAACTGCACTTGACTTAAGCTCGCTATAACCTCATTCCTCTCTAAGAACTAAGTCTAAGAACTCTGAAAGTCACTAAAGACATCTTACGCTAAGCCAAACTGGATCTTCATATCATTACTGGTGGGATCATCCTCATTACTATATCGTTAATCCCACTCTTCATCGTCATCCGGAAACTCTATTACGTTCATCAAGCCAATATCCAAACCTTGGTTACCAGGAGTAACATTCTAGACCTTCCCTAAGACCGTCCAATAGGCCGCTCTTAGCAGCAAGCTGTTGTCAGTTGTGACACCATCTTCAAGGAAGATGTTTTCCCAGCACTGGAGGCCCAGCAGGACCCAATGGTCCTTGACCTCCCACTGCCTGTACCTCCTGTGCAGCCATCCAATGACAATTCAGATGGGGAATCTGATGATGGCTCTGGATATGATACACCTGACTGCCTGCCAGTCCCACTCCATGCCACTGACAGGGTGCCTGCTGCTGCTCCTTTTGTCAACCTGGTACTCCCTGCAGCCACTCCTGCTGTACCACCTGCTGTCCCATGTCCCACTCCTCCAGACAATGTCATGCCTCCCATTGCCATGCTGCCTGTAGCTATTCCCTTTGTGGAGCCTGTGCTGCTGATGGCACCAGTGACTCCTCCCAGAGCTTCAACACCCATTGAGGTGCCAGTCCACCCTTGTATGCATCACACCATACATGCTGATGCTCTGCCATCTCTCCTGACTCCTTGATGGCATGGCCTCTCCTCCCCTGCTCATCAGCAAGTCCATTCTGATCTCATCCATGATGACATACTGGTTGTTTGCTGGTCTCAGTGCCTTGCCCATTGTCCTGAATGCTACCACAATAGTGCATATAGCCTGTGGGAGTTCATGGACATTCTCAGCAAGAGGGGGTCTGGAAGTGATAACAACATCTTTGCCATGCCTCAGGCTGGTCCCTCACTTTCCTCCATCCTTTCCACACTGCATCACACAACCCACTTACACTCAAACAAGCTCTAGCTGCACCAGAAGCTAAGCTTTGGAAGGCTGCATGTGAAGAAGAACTCCATTCCCAACATGACCTACACACATGGGAACTAGTTAATCTGCCACCAGGACACAACCTAGTAGGGAACAAATGGGTCTTCAAGCAGAAAGCAGATGGGCACTTCAAGGCACAACTAGTAGCCAAAGGTTATACACAGGTCCATGGCATTGACTACACAGAGACATTCTCCCCAGTTGCATGCTTTGAGTCATTATGAACCCTTCTGGCCATCACTGCATCAGAATACTGGGAAGTACACTCCATGGATGTCAAATCTGCCTTCTGAAATGGTGATTTAGAGGAAGAAATCTACATGGAACAATCCCAAGGCTTTGTCACACCTGGAATGGAAGGAAAATTCTGTTGCCTAACCAAAGCTCTATATGGTTTGAAACAGGTGTCACAACAATGGCACCACAAGATGCATGGCTCACTCCTTGGCCTTTCCTTTACCTGTACATTCTCAGACTCTGGCTCAACAAACTCCTCCAAACCTCTCATCATCATACTATATGTGGATGACATCACCATCCTTGGAGGTTCACTCAAAGAAGTAGAACAGTGTAAGGCAACACTGAAAATGCTATTCCAGATGACAGACCTTGGAGAGATTAAGTCATACCTTGGTCTCCATGTCATGTAGGACCAACCCAATTGCATACTTGAGATTGATCAAATGCCTTACATCAACAATCTCCTAGAGTGTTTCCAACTCAATGAATGTAATCCCACTACTACTCCCCTTCCACCTGGGATCAACCTTATCACTGCAGACAAAGCCTACTCTGCAACTGCTTCCCTTCATGCAGAATACCAACAGCTTATTGGATCCCTGTTATATGCCACCATTGTCTCCCAGCCAGATATTTCCTTCAGCATCATGAAACTATCGCAATTCTTAACTAATCCATCACCACAACACCTATCCTCAGCTAAGCATATCCTGCAATACCTCAAAGGATCCCTTCACTATCATCTACAGTATGGTGGAGATGAAGGAGCAGGAGTTGTTGGATATTCTGACTCTGACTGGGTGGCAGACAGAGACAATAGGAAGTCAATTGGAGCTTATGTATTCCTCCTAGGTGGTGGGGCAATTGCCTGGTTGTCATGCAAACAGCACACAGTCTCACTCTCATCTACTGAAGCTGAGTACATGTCACTGTCACAGGTGGCTGTGCAAGGCATGTGGTTGCAATCTTTGCTGAAAGAGATTGGTTTTGGTTTTTCTTCTCTACTTATTTTTGGTGATAACAAGGGTTCTATCAATATTGCTACCAACCCCATCATTACTTGTGGCACCAAACACATTGATATACATCATCACTATATCTGCAAATGCCATTCTTCTCACAACATCACTGTGCATCACCTTCCTTCTTTTTTGGTCACTGCAGACATCCTTACTAAGTCTCTCTCCCTTCCTCTTTTCTCCTCTCATCACTCTGGCCTTGGTCTTGTGGAGTATATGCCCAGCATGGGGGGGTGTTGGTGATATGATATACTGATGATGACTAACATCCTCTTTCCTCTTTTTGCATATACTGAACATACACATACACATACTCATACATATTCATACACACATGGTCAGTGCAGTACTACATATACTATAGAGACATTACATGTACAAATAGGAACTCTTTTGGTTCTCCACACATGGCCTGTCATCAACACCATCAACATTTTGGAAGACCTTCCTCAAGTGGAAACCTTTCTTCACTCCTCAAGCACCAACTTCAGGAGATGAAACCATTGCCTCATCCACCCCTTTCTTTCAATCAAGGATCACCCCCAAAATTACAACTTCAGTTGATCTGATGCCAACAGCAAATCAACTGAACACAATGCAAGTTCAATCAATTATACCAAGAATGGCTAACACATCATCCACTTCCTCCCAGAAACCCTGACACAATAAGCCATCCAAGTTTTCTTGAACTGAATCCACTGCCAATGACTTTATCTGAAGAGTTAAACTCCATTTCTTTACCAAGAGTTTTAAAGATGATCTGGACAAAATTGCCTTTGCACTATCCTTTTGCAAAGAAGGAACAGTTGCCAGAACATGGGCCAGACAAATCATCAATCAGCTCACCATTTCCCATGCCCTCATGAAATTATTAGACAAAGAAAAAGCAGAAATGCAAGATCTTTTTAAGATCACTCAGAATTTTTAAAGTCTCCTAAGTCAGTGATGGACAAAGGAGTAACTGATTCAACTAAGGACATTTCAAGCAGGAACTTGACCATGGATAAAGAATTGTATATATCTTTTTCAAAAAATAATGGTTCTCCCTGCATTTGAATTCCCATTGAAATCTCTGTAAGAAATCAGAAAGTCACCATGAAAGCCCTCATTGATAGTGGAGCAACCAGAATCTTAATTCATCAAGATTTCATATGCCTACACCACATACCCGCCCAGAAACTTGAATGACAAATACCTGTCAAAAATATTGAGACAGAACAAAGAACATCAGAGGTGATATCACACACACATGTCAGATCACCTTACAGATCAAGAAGACACCCAGGCAACTGCATATAGAAATGAACAAATTCTATATTACTGACTTAGGGAAGGAAGGCATTATCTTAGGAACCGATTGGTTATGACAACATATTGGCTGGACCAATGGCACAGTTTCATTCTCACACTGTCCATCTGAATGTAACCATTCTACTGTAACCATCACACCAGTATTGTCTGAAGAAGATGAATATCCAAATCAAATTGAAGATCAGTGGACAATTGACAGACTAAACCTATTTTGAATGACCTTATCCACACAAATTGCCATGAACAACCAACATGATGGGAAAGGAATGGATTTAGTCCCACTCCATTATCACAATCTAGGGAAAGTCTTCAATGAAGAAGCTTCTACTCAATTACCCAAATGATGCTCATGGGATCATGCAATTGACCTGAAACCTGGAATGGAACCATATGCTGGAAAAGCATACCCCATCAACAATAAACAATGAGAAGCACTTCATGCTTTCATATCCAAAAACAGCAAAAAAGGATATATCCACCCACCAAACTCTCCATGGGCAGCCCCTTTTTTCTTCATTGGAAAGAAAGATGGCAAATTACATCCATGTCAAGATTAAACAAAAGAACCATTGCCAACAAATACCCACTACCACTTATCCCTGAACTCATAGACAAACTCAAAGGTGCCACTATCTTTACTAAACTTGACCTCAGATGGGGATACAACAATGTACACATCAAAGATGGAGATGAACATAAAGCTGCATTTATAGCCAATGGGGAATCATGGGAACCAACTGTAATGTTCTTTGGGCTTCAGAATTCCCCCACTATGTTCCAATCCATGATGAATGCCCTCTTTTATGATCTTATCACTGTGGGCCATGTTGTCATCTATATGGATGATATCCTCATCTTCTTGAATGATCTATCAGAATATTGGAAATGTCAGACTGTACTTAATTTTCTTTCCATTTTACAATTTCTTTACTCTTATCACTCAAGATCTACTAGAGATGTCTTATCTCATCTTATCAGATCATAAGTAGATATTATTGTAATTATCTATGACTCATACACATTTAGTCATCAGGCCACTTATTGTACACTTATGACTACATTTCCCACAGATACTTATTGATGCTATGCAATGCTGTGCATTGCTTACTGATACTTCTCACAGATGCTGTGAATCTTAGTTACATATGCCTGCCCTGTAGTGACAGTGCATGGCCTGTGCACCAATCCTTTTAGTATATATAGGGCTCCCTTGTAGTAGATAGTTCTCTAGCTTTATACATCTGAGATATCCACTTATGCAGTGTGAAACATCTTAGGTGTATTGTCTCTTTCCTTGCCAATCCCCTTCCTTCCTACAGTTGTGACCTCACTGTCTAGTGTGTGCCTCACAATTGTATAGAGCTCCACATCAGCAACTTCACATCCACACCCATCCAAATCATCATTCCCCTCCCTCCTCACTCAAAGAGTGTGTTGTATTGTCATAGTGCTCCTATTTCTTTATAGTTCAACTGCAGCACTAGGCCTTACATTGCCTCAGCGAGCAGTGCAAGGGTGTCTACCACTTACTGGGGCACTGAAGAACCTCCTGACAACCATTTGGACCAGGAGTACTATACCTTTTTCTATCACATGATCTCTTTCATAGTACTGGTGGCACATATATACTACATACTTTACTTACTCCCCACCTTCCATTTTGTGTTTGAAAGGTCTATTCCGTTAAAAAGGAATAGTGAGTTTTCACTTTACACAATGTTATTTTCATCATTCTGTGCATTCTACACTTGGAAAAGAGAACTAGATCTGGCCAATCCTACACCAGAAATAGTACTCTTCCACCATCTACTCATCCAAAAACTTCTGCCACTCTCCAACACTTCTATGCCTCCATGTACTATTACACCCAACAACAAGCCATCTAGTTCTTCAAGCTTCATAATCCCTACTACAATGATCACCCTGAAGAACTTCCTTGGCACTTCTTTCCAGAGTACCATGATCATACCAGCCCATATAGATATTCACTCCACAACCCTTCATCTTCAGAAATGAGTGATGAGTCAAGCAGGACCAATTCAATGGGACATGATGGAACCTCTACCAATGGTGGAAGATTCCTCAGCAGAAAGGGAAAGGGAAAGAAGAGATGCAGATGAAACAAGAAGATTATGCTTGTTGGATATGGAGGAAGCAATGAATATGATGAATGATCAATTGAAGGAAAAGGTGAGAAAATAGAAGGAACAAAGTGATGCAATAATACAACTGGCAACTGCCATGACAGACATGGCAAAGAATATGAAAGAAATCACAGCTATGATGACCCAGCAAGCACAGCCTATTATCCCTGCTGGTTCCTCTGGCCCACCAAACACCCCAACAGGCCATGTATTTGCCCAACTCTGGGTAAAAGTTTCTGCTCCTACAGCATTCTTGGGGAAGTGCAACAAACTTGATTCATTTGTCCAAGAATTATTCCTCATCTTTGCAGCAAACAAAACATGGTCCAATAGTGATCAAATTACATATGCCCTTTCCTATATGATAGGAGGTTTGGTGGAAGCATGGAGAAACCTTCAACTCACAAAACAGTGATTACATGAGGCTAATCCCCTCAACCCACTATATCCCATGCCATTCCAGAATTGGGTAGAATTCAACACCAAATTATGAGAGCAATTTGATGATCCAGACAAAGTGCACACTGCACAGCAAGCCTTACATAAACTTAGACAAATGGGGAAGACAGCTGAAGAATACACCACAGAATTCCTTCTATTAGCAGCCAAGACACACCATGATGAGCATGTGCTCATAGACTGCTATAAAAGAGGAATCAATGGTGATCTTTTAAACTGTATCTATAACATCAATCCTCCCCCAGTCATGTACTTGGATTGGCAGAAAATGGCACAACAAACAGACAGGCATATGTGTGAATATTGTCAGCTTATGCAATCTAGGGGAACACCACAGTGGACCCCCAGATATACTCAACCAGCCAATTTTCAGTAATCCAATACAAAGCCAAGCAATGCAATGGTACCTATGGATGTAGACACAGCCCCTTATATGTTTCAACTGTAGGAAAGAAGGGCAGAGGGCAAATGTCTGTCCACAGAGGAAGAATATCAGGGAAATACACAAGGAAATAAGGCAGATGTTGATGGCAGACTTCAAGAAGATGATCTTTGACAAAGGGGAAAGGAGAAAGAAAGAGGGTTTTGCAGGAGACAGCCAGTAGATGTTGCTGGACTATCCAAGAATAGGTTTTCAATACTTACTCCAGATGATGGTGCTGTTGGTCATGCCAATGTATGCAATCCTATTGAAATAGTATTTAACAACATTGCATCAGAGAAAAAGACTGAAGATGAGAAGACATCTGAGAGTATGCCCTCTCAAGAAAAAGAAAAGCATGTAATCATGGGAACAAAGACAGAATTACCCATGATTAAAGTTGAAATCAAAGTACCAGAGAGTGGACAAGTTGTTACAATTGAAGCCTTACTAGACTCAGGAGCAACTACATGTTATATAGATGAAGAATTTGTGAAAACAAATCATCTCAACACCAAGAAACTTCTGATCTCTATACTGGTCTATAATGTCAGTGGAACCAGAAATGAATGAGGATCCATCAAAGAAACAGTGGATTTAATAGTCAAAGTCCAAAATCACACAGAGAGAATGACATTTTGTGTTACAGGACTAGGCAAAGTCAATCTCATATTGGGAGAAACTTGGCTCAAAATCCACAATCCAGAAATAGACTGGAATACAGGCAGATTGTCTTTTACCAGATGTCCAAGATGATGTCATTTATGAGTTGTTGAAGAAAGAAAAGAATGGAAAAAGAAGGTGGAGAAATTGAAGAGAGAAGTACCCAAGATGATCAAGGTAGATGAAGAAGATGATGATGAAGTACAGAAGGGAGATCACATCCTCTGCATCATGATGAGAGATGATGAGAAAGATACAGCAATATGAAACATATCCCAAGATCTTGTGATCAAGGCAGAGAAAAAGAAAATCAAAAAATCCTTTGAAGATATTGTCCCCAAAGTGTATCATGAGTTCAAATCAGTTTTTGCCAAAGAATCCTTTGATGAATTGCCTCCAAAAAGATTATGGGTGCAAAGATGCATATGGGGAAAGTGTACAATCTATCCTTTGTTGAACAACAAGAGTTGGAGAAATTCATTGAAGAAAACTTGAAATCTGGACACATATGAACTTCCAAATCACCCATGGCTTCACCATTTTTCTCTATCAAAAAGAAGTCAGGTGAATTATGTCCAATTCAAGACTATTGTCACCTTAATGAGATTACTATCAAGAATTCCTACCCACTACCACTTATCTCAGAATTGATAGATAAACTCAATGGGGCTAAATATTTCACCAAACTCAACATCAGATGGGGATACAACAATGTTCAAATCAAAGAAGGAGACAAATGGAAGGCTGCCTTCATTACAAACAAAGGACTATTTGAACCACTTGTTATGTTCTTTAGACTTACCAATAGCCCTGCAACATTTCAAACCATGATGAATCATCTTTTTAGAGAACTCATCATGAAGGGCAAAGTGGTAGTCTATATGGATGATATTCTCATCTTTACCACATCATTGGAAGAACACTGTCTCATTGTTGAAGAAGTTCTCAAGATATTATGTGATAACAAACTATATCTAAAACCTGAGAAATGTGACTTTGAAAAGACAGAAATCAATTATCTAGGCCTTAAGATATCCTTTGACAAAATCATGATGGACCCCATCAATGTCCAAGGGATAGCTGAATGGCCTACTCCAACCTCTGTCACAGAAGTCCACTCCTTCCTGGGTTTCACAAATTTTTATTGACATTTTATTAGAGGATTTTCTGACTTAGCAAAACCCTTGAATGTTCTTCTACAAAAGGATAGCAAATGGCATTGGGAACAGGACCAGAAAGATTCTTTTGAAAATCTCAAGACAGTGTTATGTTCTAAACCTGTCTTAGTCTTTCCTGAACCCCACCACCCCTATCTTGTAGAAGCCAATAGTTCAGGATATGCTACAGGAGCAGTTTTATCGCAGATGAGAGATGATGAGAAGTGGCATCCAGTGGTGTATATCAGCAAAGGGCTATCACCAGCAGAGAGGAATTATGACATCTATGACAAAGAGATGTTAGCTGTTATATGTGCACTTGAGCAGTGTAGGCACTATCTAGAAGGAACAGATAGTCCTGTCAAGATCCTCACAGATCACAAAAACCTAGAGTACTTTATCAGTGCCCAGAAATTGAACCATTGCCAGGCTCAATGGTCCCTGTTTCTTTCTAGGTTCAATTTTCACCTTTCACACAGACTGGGTAAGAGTTCAGCAAAGCCCGATCTCTTGTTGAGATGATCAGATCATAAAGAGGGGGTGGAACATGACAATGAGAATGTCATATTGCATAAACCAGAATTTTTCATCAAACCAAATCATATACAAGCAATTTTGACAAACAACATTTCACTACTTCAAAGAATAGCAGACAAACAGGAGAAGGACAGAGATGTCAAAATGTGGTTGGAGTTGTCTGCAGACAAGGCAAATACATCTATTATAGCTGGCTGGGGACAAAATAAACAAGGTTTACTCACATTCAGAGACAAAATTCTTGTACCAGACAGTTGTAGAGCAGAAGTCATCAAACAATGCCACAACACCCTGATCACAGGACACCCAGGGCAATGGAGGACACTGGAGATAGTGTCAAGAACATTTTAGTGGAAGGGAATGGCTGCTTATGTCAGGAAATATGTCAAAAGTTGCAACATATGCCAGAGAACAAAGACAATGACCATGAAACTACAAGGAGAATTGACTCCAAATGAAACACCCAATCATCCTTGGCAGATCATATCAACAGATTTGATCACACAATTACTGGATAGTCAGGGATATGATTCAATCCTTGTGGTTGTCAATTGTTTTTAAAAAATGATACATACAATGGCAATAAATTCCAATGTAACAGCAGAAGGAGTAGCATGACTGTTCAGAGACAATTTCTGGAAGCATCATGGACTACCCAAAAAGATTTTATCTGATTGCAGTCCCCAATTTGCTTCCAAGATGATGAAGGAGTTGAATTGGTTGCTAGGCATTAAAACAGCCTATTTACAGCTTATCATCCACAAACAGACGGTCAAACAGAAAGAATCAATCAAGAGATAGAGCAATATCTCTGCATTTTTGTAGACCACTGTCAATCAGACTGGATGAATTGGCTACCCATGGCAGAATTCTGTTACAATAACAGAGTTAATGCTGCTACAAAATACTCTCCTTTCATGTTGAATTCTGGACAAAATCCTCATATGGGATTCGAACCAGGCAAGACATCCACTATCAATTCAGTAGAAAACTTTATTGAAGGATTGAAGAGGACAAGAGAAGATGCAGAATCAGCACTGAGGAAAGCAGCTGATGATATGAAGAAATACTATGATGCTCATAGAGGAAAGACCCCTCAATATCAAATTGGAGATAAAGTCTGGTTAGACACTTCTAACATACAGACAGGATGACCCACTCAGAAATTGGATCACAAAAGACTTGGACCTTATCCAATTACCAAAGTGCTCTCAAACAATGCATATGAACTAGCACTTCCCAAGTCCATGAAAATCCATCCAGTATTTTATGTCATCAAATTACTACCATATTCCCCAAATGATATTCCAGAATGCATCATAAAACCTCCCCCACCTCCCATTATCAAAGACAATGTTGAACAATATGAAGTCAAAAAGATTCTGAATAGCAGAAAATATTGTGGACTTATACAATATCTTGTCAAGTGGAAAAACTACCCAGAAGATGAAAATTCCTGGGAACCAGCATGTATTATGATCAAAGATGTACCCAAGCTGGTTAAAGAATTCCATGACTCCTATCCCACTGCTATTAGATCTATTCAACATTGTTCCACTCCAATCAAAAGACTTTCAGACTCAGCCACCTTCCATACATGAGGATCAGAGCATGCCACCAGTCTAGATCTTTACAGTGCAGAAGAAATCATTATTCCTGCACATGGTCAAAAATCAGTTGATACTCAAGTCTCCTTGACTATACCAGACAACTGCTATGGATGTATTGCTCCTTGCAGCAGTCTGGCTGTCAAAAATTCCATTCATACTGGAGCAGGAGTTATTGACTCAGACTATCAAGGACCAGTAAAGATTTTACTAGTCAATCTTGGAGACAATGACTTTTTGGTCAACATCAAAGATCAGGTGGCTCAGTTGATCCTTGAACATATATCACTTACTGATGTTCAAGAAGTTGATTCATTGGATGACACACAACAAGGGGATGAAGGTTTTGGTTCTACAGGAGTATCTTCTGCTCATTGAGTCATCTCACCCTTAGAAGGGGGGTATTTGTCAGACTGTACTTAATTTTCTTTCCATTTTATGATTTCTTTTACTCTTATCACTCAAGATCTACTAGAGATGTCTTATCAGATCATTAGTAGATCTTATCATGATTATCTATGACCCATACACATTTAGTCATCAGGCTGCTTACTGTACACTTATGACTACATTTCCCACAGATACTTATTGATGCTATGCAATGCTGCACATCTTAGTTACATATGCCTGCCCTATAGTGACAGTGCATGGTCTGTGCACCTTTTAGCTCCAATGTCTTATTGACAAATATCTATTCCTCAAACTGGAAAAATGCTTCTTTGAGAAAGAATCTATTGAATACCTTGGCATGATCATTTCCCATGATCACATATGCATGGGCCCTGCCAAACTATTGGCAATCACCAACTGGCCTATTCCAAAAAAGGTTAAAGATGTCTAATCATTTTTAGGGTTTGGAAGATGCTTCATCAAAGATTTTGTGAAAATGACCAAACCTCTTACAGAGTTAACATGAAAAGATCAGCCTTGGGACTGGACTGAGGCCCAACAAACCACATTTGAACAATTGAAAACTGCATTTACCACTACCCTGATCCTTCTAATACCTGATGTTGATGCCCCCTTTAAACTCAAAACTGATGCTTTGGACTTCAATTACAGCACCATATTATCCCAACAAGGACCAGATTCCCATTGGCACCCTGTCATGTACCTATTGAAGCAAATGACTCCACCAGAATATCACTATGTCATTTATGACAAAGAGTTGCTCACCATCATTTGAGCCCTTGAAACCTGGCATCATTATCTCAAAGGCAGCCCTCATCCCATGGACATCTGGTATGATCACAAGAACCTCAAATATTTTTCTACTGCCAAACAGCTTAACCATTGTCAAGCTCAATGGAGCTTATTCCTTTCACATTTCAACTTCTCAATTTCACACCATCTGGGTGCCCTAAATAAAGCCAATCATCTGACCAGGAGGCCAGACCATGAGGAGGGGGTAATTTTGGATAATTCCAATATTACAGTGCTAAATCTAAAAGTATTTTGCATAAATGCCACAGGAAGACACCTAATACCCACCTGATCAAAAAATATCAGACAACAAATTATCAAACAACTCAAAACTGATACACTTTCCCAAGAAACATTCCAGAAAATCAAGAACCTTGGACCTCAGAAATTAACCCAAGGTATCCAAGAATGGAACTATGAAGATGGACTCCCTTTCCATGGAAAAATCTATATCCCAGACAACAAGGAACTCTGAAAAGAAGTTGTATGTATCCACCATGACTCAGCCCCTGCCAGACATCTGGGACAATGGAAAACATGCAAAATTATCCAATGAGACTATTGGTGGCCAGGAATGTCCTTATTCATCAAGGCATCTATAATATAATGGGACGAGGAATGGGAACACATGGTTTTTTTCATGTCTGAAGTGCCGCTACAAAAAAGTTGTCCCCTGGTGTGGCACACCGCATGCAGCAGCTCAGCACATGCACATGCACAGCAGTGTGGCACAAAATTCCCGTGCATGCATGGCAGCACCACAGCACAGTATGCAGCTTCATCAATAGCTTATCTTTCCTATTTCCACCCACCTACTCTGGGCTCTTTCTTGCTAGCTGATCTTATTAGACTGTTTCCCTCTCTTTTGTGAAGAAACATTTCGCTTCCTTTCTGTCCAAAGCTTGCTTTGGGTGGTTCTTTCAGAGAGACCAAGCCTA
>QLPN01003530.1:0-25932 GCA_003314395.1 Albatrellus ellisii
AAGTAAAGTGGAGCTATGCTCACACTTGTAGTAATAATACTACACTTTACTATAGTAAGTAAGATAAGAGAAAAAAGAAAAAGAAAAAAGAAATGCGTTACGAGGTGCCAAAGCAAGTGCCTTGTAACAATGGGCTGATGTGGCCAAGGCATGTGGTGCACACATCAACACCTCACACTGAATCAAAATGGAAGGAGCTGATGGCACCAGAATGTGGACAGTAGGCTGTGTGGAAAACATAAGCATTAGAATCAGTGATCTCACTTTTGTTACACATGTGCATGTACTTGACAACACACCATTCCATGTCCTCTTTGGCTGCCCCTTCTACAGCCTGCTTCTTTGCAAAACTGAAGACCATCTTGACAGAAGTGTCTCCATCACCCTACATGACTCAGCTGATGCATCACATACCTTCATTGTAGGGACTAAAGCCCATATGATACAACCTGCAAGTCAGTCACTCACATAGGAACGGGTCCCAACTACACCCAGCACCTCAACATACCTACAGGATGCTGTGCATGTGGTCTTCCAGGACCCTCCAGCCACACAACAAGGCAGCACCTTGGTCAACAGCAGCCATAAAAGAAGTCTGGAAAGCACAGAAAAAGGTCAGCAGAGAGAGAACTTGCAGGGCAAAGGAGGGACAATGGTGAAAGAGGAAGACAATACAATGCATGTACACAACCAAAAAGGGAACAAGGGACTGGACAAAAGGGGTGAGAGCACATGAGGAAACAGGCAGGTGCTGGATAGGCTTATGAGCAAGAGGCCAGGGACAGCAGAGGACAGGTGGTTGAAAGAGAAGGGAGAGGAATGGAGCATGATGGCAGATAGGAACAAGGATCCATGGGTGGTGCAGGAGCAGGACCTAGAGGATATCAGGCAAACCCTCATGATGGGCACATGCCTGGTTCACCAGATGCATGCCACAGTTCAACAGATAAGCAGGAAACTCACTCATTCCTTCATATATGCAGGGCAACCCTGGCAACAACAAACTCATGGATGACACCAACTGGTCATTCCACTATCATGGTGACTGGGGCTGATTCAGGAGGCACACAATGCACTTGGCCACTGCAGTTTCTACCCAGCATGCCATACCAGGCTGGACAGTCCCACCACACCCACTGCATCCAAGACAGCATTTTCCTTCAGTATTGCATCAAGCAACTCTTCAGCATCCAATTCACTTTTGCTCCATCACAGAACCCAATGGCACAATATCAAACTATGGTATGCTGCATTCCATCTAGTCCCCTACCATGCACACTCCTGTTCCTTGAGCCCTGTCACTGATATCATGCCAAAGAAGATCTCCAGGCTCTCTGCAAAGAGGACAAAAACATTTCTCCATTCATATTCCTTTCTTTTATTTCATTTGTTCTAGACCACAGTTCACTTCTCTTTTGTCACCCCTGGCAGATGTAAGACCTGCAAAGCAGGCTACTGACAATCATGGACATACATTTATGTTACTTACTTACTTTACAGCCATGCACTGGAATGGTCTGGCAGCACATAGTATAATATGATGACTATAACATACTATACTAATACATACACCTACACAAATGCTGCCAAGGAGACAGAGCTCTGCTGGTCCTCACCTGGACCCTCATAGATCTGCCACCCAGACACAAAAGTAATTGTGTGTGTTGAATCTCTATGCTTCCCCTTCACCCTTGCAACTTACTTTGACTGGCATGTCCATGGCATGGATGCCAGTATCTATGTTGTTGGAATCCCTGGTTCAAATTGTGTACATTGACAACATCACCATCTTTGGGCAGGATTTGCAACAGACTCTAGTATTCAAACACATGCTGGTTGCAGCATTTGACATGCACCTTTGCACAATGTACCCATTATCAGCAGCTAAATGGGTGGCAGCTCCACTCAACAATCATCTAGTGCCTGGATATTGCCTCCACTGTTGCATGGCTGGCTCAATTGCTAAGAGTGGCCTATTGGACAGTCTTAGGGAAGATTTGCTACAAGAATACCCCTGGTAACAAGGTAGTGGGTATGTGCTTGATAAGTGTAGTAAACATTCCTGATGACAATGAAGAGTGGGATCAGCAAGATAGTGATGAGGATGATACCACCAATTACTAAATGAGGATCCAGAGTGACAAGTTTAGGGTGTCTTAGTGATGCTTAGAGTGACTTAGAGATCTTAGACTTATTTCTTAGAGAGTAAGGTGAGATAGTAGCAAGCTTAGATCAAGTGCAGTTGTAGGAGAATCCCTAGATTGCAAAGTTGACAAGACTGGAAATTTAAGTCCACCAGTCTTTCAACTATTTATACAAAACTAGAGTACTAAGGATAGTACAAGTAAATAAAGTTCATGGATCAATGATGATTGCACAGCAATCAACAAGATCCCATGACCTGAGATGTGTCCATGGATATAGTAAGTGGCTCAGTTACAAGTGCAAAGTGAATGAGAGGTAAACAACGATAAACAAAGATGAAGTGAGACAAGTCCTTGCTAATTGTATAATAACAGTCCTTAGCAAGTAAATGTGAATAAATACAGGAAGATAAAAGAGAAAAAGATAAGTTTTTATGGTACTTGGAGCTAAGCTCATACTTAAGTATGTAAATACTTAAGTACTATAAAGAGAAGAGGAAATGAGTCCTTACTATAAGTAAGGGGCTAAGCTCACAGCTGTAGTTAATACTATGCTTATAGTAAGTAAGATAAAAGAAAAAGAAGAAAAAGAAAACCATTATGAGGTGCCTAAGCAAGTGCCTCATAACAGTAAGATGTAAACTTTGGATGATATGTCATCTGAGTATGTTGTCTTTCAGGACATAAAGATGTCCCGAATAATAAATTACCCCCCATCCAATTGTCCAATGTGGTGATAGTTGAGTTTTTGCTGGACTAGAAATGTTAGTCTGGAGAATGCACAATATATCCAGAATTTTGTCATCCCAACCTGTACAGGCTTGGATATGAGGAAAGAAGGCATTGTCAATGATGTTAGCTGAAATGGGATGGACAAACAGAGAAGGATCTAAGATGATTTGATCTTCATTATCATGATTTCCATCATCATGATCTGGTTGATGCAATAATGCATCAGGTCAACCTGCTTTTGAGCCAGCAACATGTTTGATCTGAAAGTAAAAGCAAGTTAGATATAACACCCATCTAGCTTGTTGTCATGACAGCTTTTGGGCATCCCTGAATACCTCAAGATTTTTATGATCAGAGGGAATGGTAATACAATGAGGGGTGCCTTCAAGGTATTGTCACCATTCTTCCAATGATTTGATGATAGTGAGTAATTCTCTGTCATAGATATCATAGTTTCATTCAGCTTCTGAAAAGGATTTTGACATAAAAGCAATGGGATACCATAAGCCATCTGAGACAAAACTGCTCCACAGGGATGTTTGGATGCATCACATTCCAATTGGAATGATTTTGTCACATCAGGGGAGATAAGAACAGGAGAAGAAAGATATTTGGCCTTTAAAAGGTCAAAGGTGTTTTGTTGGGATTGATTCCAATGCCAGGGAGTATCCTTCTTGGTAAGGTCATGCAGAGGTCATGTGAGATGTGAGAAATTGTGGATAAAATGTTGATAGAATCCTGCAAACCCTAGAAAGATGTGTGCTCCTTTCAGTTTTGTAGGGACTGGCCAATTTTGAATTCCTTGTAATTTAACCAGGTCCATAGTGGTTTGACCTGCTGAAATGATAAGTCCCAAATATTCAACTTGTTCTTTTCAAATCTGCATTTCTCTGGATTGAGATAAAGAGAATGGTCAGTGAGTCTTTGCACCACAAGTTTGGTTAGTTGATGATGTTTTTCTATCATCGCTGTGGCAATCAAAATATCATCCATATAGATTAAAACCTTCCCTGTATCCAGAAGATCACAGCAAACAGAATTCATAAGTCCAAAAAACATAACAAGAGGTTCAAACATTCCTCTATTGGTTTTGAAGGCTGCCTTCCATTTGTCTCCCTTTTTGATTCTGGGCAGGCATATATAAGGTGTACAGCATCTGTGGGAACTATCAGTAAGCAATGTGCAGCATTGCATAGCATCAATAAGTGTCTGTGGAAAATGTACTCATATATGTATAGTAAGCAGCCCAATGATGAATGGATATGAGTCATAGATAATTGTGATAATATCTACTGATGATCTTCATAAAATGAGATAAGATATCTCATGTCAATCTTGAGCAATAAGAGTAAAATAAATTGTAAAATGACAAGAAAAATAAGTACAATCTGACAGCAACTCAACAGAAGCTGATGCACACACAAACTTTTGTCTCCTCTCCACAGAAAACATATGATTACTGCTTTTTTATTTTGATCACTCCACTACTATACAGTTCTAAGCCACAGGCAGTTTATCTAGCCTATTTACAATAGCTCATCTTTTTTTTTCATCAGTCCTCATGTTGTTTTCAAGACTAAGTGCTTATTGTCCTTGTGTTTCTTGTGCAGAAGAATACCTGTTTATATAACCTTGTTATTGCAAAAGTAATTGGTTGTCAGACTCCTACTGCTGACCTTATTCCCTGCCATTATTTTATTCTTTTCTTTCTTTTACTTTAGATCATCTGATTAGATAAGATCTTCATCTTATCTCTTTTATCTTATCCTGTCAGATATCTTACTTACTGTCATTACAGTCTTCTTGGGGATAGTTCCCACAGCTGCTGTGCATCTGTAAGCTGTGTTCCCACACTTGCTGTGCTTTAGTTACTGCTTGACCTGCCCTTAGTTACTGCACCAGGTCTGTGCATGTTCCATAGTACTATAAGTAGGGAGGTAGCTAGACAAATAGACTCCAGCTTGTTACAGCTGGTTCATCCCCCTTCTTCTATGGCTAAGTCTTCTCATCCCTTGGCCTAGATCTAAGGCAGCTCCCAGTAAGCCCTTCCAAAGTAAGGCAGGGATATGTTGGGAGTCGGTGGTCTCACACTATGGATGTCTGCCATAGGCTTGACGATCCTGACATTGGTCCAATGATGATATCAAAATGAGTCATGAGTGATTGTGAGAGATCTACACTATTGATAAGATGAATTATATAGATCTTGAGTGATAAGATTGAAATAAATCATAAAATGATAAGAAAAATAATATGTCCTGACAGACACTTCATCTGGTGACTGTGATGGAGTGTGTGTTAAAACTGGGTAGCACAGCTAGGGAAGCAAACACCATGACATAAAACTAATAAGAGCAGAGCCCAAGGGCCATTATAGAAAGAGACAATGCTACAGCCTTGGTAAGACAGAGCAGAGCTTAAGACAACATCTGTAAGATAGAGAAGATATGTACCAGAGGGTAGAGGGTACACAGAAGAGAGAGAGAGCTGCATAGAGCATGTATGTCAGAAGAGAACTCAGAGAGTAGAAGAGATACTCACCTCAGCACATGCAGAAGTGCTGAGGTGAGAAGATGATGAGGCAAAGAAGATATATGTGAGGCCAACACTTCATCGAAGTTGAACAACTGAATAGAAGGACTAAAACAAGAAAAAGGACAATTGCACTTCAACTAGTGGATATCCCAGATATATGAGTATATAGTAAAAGAGAAGAGAACTGGTACTGTACCTAGCAGATGTCCCAGATGATCAGAACTGGGGAATAAACCACTAGGAGTCCTATGTATATATAGTACCCAGAATCATGCACAGACCATGCAGTACAGTATAGGGCCAGAGAATGGGAAAGTATAGTAATGATGTCATACCTAATAATAGAGGGGATGTGTAAGTGCTGACTGAGGCTCTGCAGTAACTGTGGGAGTGATTGATGATACTCCGCAGCAGGTGTGAGAAGGATTGGTGAGCATGCACAGTAAGAGTGAGAAAATGAAGTATAGCTAAAGATAGAATGGGCTGATCAGAGATCAGATGACCTATGCATCATTGGCCAATAAAGACAAAGAGATGGAATGCATGACCATGGGAATTGCTTTGATAGATCAGGAGCAATTGTAAGATCTATGATGATAGAGACATAAGAAAATAGAGGAAAATGAAGAGAAAATAGGGAAAATAATAGCAGCCTGACAATATAGCAAGAGCAAGATGGAGCTGAAGAGGAGCTCAAACCATAAAGAGAAAATAAATACCAGTAAGATGAGATCAAGATAAGTATACTTAATAAATAAACAGTGTGATCAGCATTATAAGGTAATGAAAAAACCAACAGTGTGCACACCATGTGCTCAGACTTGAGTACAATGCTTGGCAGCTACTTCACTCATTGAACTTGCTCTTGACTCATGCTCATGTTTGGCAGGGTCCAGTTGATCTAACCATTATTGTGATCATCATGGAACAGAAATGTCCTTCCAGGCACTCATATGTATGCGATGATGTCCATGAGCCATACTGGCAACACCTCCATTGCTAGTGAAGGCTAGAAACATTCATGTTCAACAGAGTCCTCCTCCACCCAGTGGAGCTGTGTAGCTCACAGATCTCGAGACTCAGTTGAAACCATCTCATGTGCTGTTGCACATGGCATCCTAGTCCATTCCTTCTTCCATAATTCCACTCACATGACACACAGTAGTGGTCTGCAAAGCTCAGATCATGGTCAGGTGACTCAGGCTAGATCTTGTCTGCTGCTGAGTCACCCCACCTTCTCCCTCAAATGACTGCTATAAATTCATCTCTTC
The DNA here is from genome assembly GCA_003314395.1 of Albatrellus ellisii. Lineage (NCBI taxonomy): Eukaryota > Fungi > Basidiomycota > Agaricomycetes > Russulales > Albatrellaceae > Albatrellus > Albatrellus ellisii. The sequence goes on from QLPN01003530.1 coordinate 6,683, forward strand.
TTTACCACCACCTGTACACCCCAAACTTGAACCTCTACACCTCATAACAAGCAGCCCTAAATTGCATCTCAAACATGACACCCTCCAAGTTTAGTTCTGAGCTTGACAAGTTCCACATCCCAAATGCTGATCCACATCAGTTTGTTATTGACTGCATGAACTATTATCTTTTTCCGAAATGTACTCATATACAGCCTCCAGATGCCATGTGATGGTTCCACCAGCATGCATGCCACTTCACCACTCCACCCACTGACACTGTTAAGGGCATCAGCAATGAGCCTAAATTCCAAAATATCTACTTCCTTGAGAATGGGGAGGATGTAGTGGTGAACAGGACAGGCATCAAAGATGCAGTTGACATGGTCACTTCAATCATGCACCTTTATGAGTGCATCAAAGCCTGCCATCCTCATCACTTGTTTCTGCTGAGATCTATACCTATCCCACAGCTCCAGGGCAGTTACAACAGGGACAAGAATGAACTTACAGCTGACATCAGGATTTTAGCTGTGCCTGGGGTCTATGTGAAGTTGGCTGACCTCAATGGTCAACCAGGACAGATCAAGGCCAAATTCAATGGGGATCCCCTCTTTTACACAGGTGACATCAAAGTGACTTCAGAGGTCAAAGAGTATGAGAATGGTGCATATTTCTTCAAATTGCTGGCAGATTTCAACTGGGCTGGGCTTGGGGCTAAGATTGCACACAATGCCATTGACATCTTGAGTGAGTGTCAATCCCCTTTCTGATCCTACTCATACTGTAACTTGTATACACAGGTTGGGGCAAGCAAACAATAACAATTTATAAGAGATAATCAGCAGGTAAGTGATTGTCAGGATCATCAAGCCTACAGTGGACATCTGTAGTGCAAGACCACCAACTCCCGACATATCCCTGCTCTCCTTTGGAGAGGCTTACTGGGAGCTGCCTTGGATCTAGGCCAAGGGATGAGAGGACTCAGCCATAGAAGAAGGGGATGAACCAGCTGTAACAAGCTGGAGTCTATTCGTCTAGCTACCTAACTACTTATAGTACTATGGAATGCACACAGACCAGGTGCAGTAACTAAGGGCAGGTCAAGCAGTAACTAAAGTGCAGCAAGTGTGGGATCACAGCTTACAGATGCACAGCAGCTGTGGGAACTATCCCCGAGAAGACTGTAACAACAGTAAGTGAGATATCCAATGAGAGAAGATGTAAAAGATAAGATGAAGATCCTATCTTATCAGATGATCTAAAGAGAAACAATAAAGAAAGAAATAAAAGAATGGTAGAGTGTAAAGTCAGTGGTAGGAGTCTGACAGTGATCCCCAAAGGGGACAGCAGGGCAGATAGCATCTGCAGCAGTGGTAAGTGTTTGCAAACACAGTAAGTGATGCAACATGGTCAAGTATGCTTCAGGGAAGTGTAAGAGAGGGTAAGATGGTGATACTCACTCAGACAAGTAGTGAAGATGTGTAAGGTATATGATCCTGTTGGTTTTTCACTACCTTATGATGCTGATCACACTGTTTACTTATTAAGTATACTTATCTCTATCTCATCTTATTGGTATTTCTTTTCTCTTTATGGTTTGAGCTCCTCTTAAACTCTATCTTGCTCTTACTATATCTTCTTTACTTTGTCTTTGTCTTACCTCAGCACTTCTGCATGTGCTGAGGTGAGTATCTCTTCTGCTCTCTGAGCTCTCTTCTGACATACCTGCTCTATGCAGTTCTCTCTGTCTTCTGTGTACCCTCTACCCTCTGGTACACATCTTCTCTACCTTACAGATGTGGTCTTAAGGCCCTCTGCTCTGTCTTACCAAGGCTGTAGCCTGGTCTCTTGCTATAATGGCTCTTGGGCTTTACACTTATCAATTCTATGTCATGGTGTTTGCTTCCCTACCTGTGCTGCCCACTTTCAACAAATCCATCTTATATAGTATTCACCCTACAAGGTTGGGGTGGAGATTATGTGGTAAAGTACAAGGATGCCCAAAGTGAGAGGGATGCATGCTGTCCCAGTGTATAGTGTGGGGCAGTGGTGTGAGAAGTGTGAGGAAGAGAAGAAGAGTGAAGAGATGTATCAAGTACATATGTATGTGTCATAGATGTTCATATAGTAGGGAAGTTGAATGAAAGGTGTATTGTATGCATGAGCATTTCAACATAACTGGTGACTGATGTTATGAAACAGCCTCCTAGTTGGTGGTAGTCAAGCCCTCACTCCAATAGTATCCAATGTCTCAATCCTCACATTTGTATGTTGTACTATCAGCTGACATTGGATATTGTTACTTGAAATGATGTTTGAAGAATTTTCAGGTGTGGTCTATGCATCTAATTTTACCATCACCATCACCACCTTCCTCTTCTAGTGCCTCTCTGTACACTTTCCATCCCTCTCTGGTGAGCACACCATAAATGTGCAAAGCCAAGTGACACACTACAGTGAATAGTCTTGTTCCTGACATACTGGAGGGTGCCCTGCAAGTGCTAGATAAAAGTCAGGCACTAGCAGCCTCCCATTGTGTCATTTGCCTGTCCTGTCAACCACAACACTAGCACTACTGTGCACATCAAACACATTGTATCTTGCTCAAGGCAGCTACAAGCCACTCATTTGCATGCCTCTCCATCCCAGTAGTCTTGCATCATTTTCAGTACCCTCAGCATTGTGTTTTCCCCTTAGACCATCAATGTGTACTCCCACAGTATGACACAGATGGCAGAAGTGATAGCAGCTGTGATAACAATAGCATGAGAGACTGTTGAGTTTGCACTTGCTCATTCCCCAGCCTCTTTCCAATGCCACTGTCAGAATGGACTTATTTTTCTTTTCATTTTACAATTTCTTTTACTCTTATTGCATAAGATCTACTAGAGATATCTTATCTCATCCTATCAGAGTGGTAGTAGATCTCATTATGATTATCTATGACACATATCCATTTAGTCATTGGACTGCTTACTATACAGCTATGACTACATTTCCCACAGTTGCTTATTGATGCTATGCAATGCTGTGCATTGCTTACTGATAGTTCTCACAGATGCTGCACATCTTACTTACATATGCCTGCCCTACAGTGACAGTACCTGGTCTGTGCACCATTCTCATTAGTATATATAGGGTACTTCCTGTAGTCCATAGTCTTCAGCTTTAAACATCTGAGATATCTGCTATACAGCATGATTCATCTTGGAAAGTATTGTCTCAATCCCTTGCCAATCCCTCTCTCCTCACAGTTGTGACCTCGCTGCCTAGCATGTGCCTCACAGCCACATCCCTGGAAATGACATCTACCAGGGCACCAACAGTTGCCAAACTGCAGACAGTAGTACTGGCCTTGCCACTGCTACTAAGTGTGACACACTGCCTTGAGCTTGAGCTCCTGTACCCTCACTCATTCAGCTTGCCCACCTGCACAAATGTTCAATCCATATTACATGCTCACACTGCTCCCCTCATCTTGTTCATGATTATGACTATGGATATTGTTGCAATCCACAACACACACACACACACACACACACACACACAGTTGGTCAGACCAATCTGTATGCACACAAAACTGCATCATGATGAGTTCATAAAAATAGCCTTGTGAGTGGGTAATTAGTTGAGACCCCATTTCATTGAAATCAAACCATTGCTTGCCAGGTAGGCAATACCAAAGCTATTGTCATATTTGATGAGATTCTTCCTACACACCCCATGCTTCTTGCCACCACATCAGTATCCATACTCATACCAGCAATGCCAGCCATCAATCACATGTACCTCACTGCCCATCCCATCACCCACAGCAATACCCACCAATCCAACAGAGTGCAGTTAGTCCATACCTCCACATTAACAACCAGACCAACACCATTCTCAAGAGATATGATGCAAATAAGAAAACCTGTTGATGCACTGTGGAGAATGTCTTTGATATATTGTAAATGAGCCAGCCTTGGTAGTACTTACTGAGAGAACTTAGGTAGGGCAGTGAAGGTGGTGAAGCACATAACATAGTAAAGGTAAGCATCAAGCCTGAAGGCTATGGTGATAAGAAGCAGAGCCAGAGCTTGCAAGAGAGAAAGCAGTGGGCCAGATGACCACATCTGAGAGATCAAAGACAAGGGGTATGACAGAGTGGGAAGTACACAGAGGAAGAAGAGCACTGCATAGAGCAGGTATGTCAGAGGAGAGGTAAGAGAGAGGTGATCAAACAGGGGCAGGGATACAAATGGCAAATACACCATGACCATGAACAGATAGCCTTGCAGCCACATGTAGACAAAGAGACCCAAAGGACTACTGTCCAAGGGCAGATTATCTGAGTAGATAGAAGCAAAGCATACATAGACAGGGGCATGTGAGAGAGAGATAGATGTGCAAGAGGGTACTGTCAATCAGAGGAAGAGAGAAATGGTGCTAGAGTACTCACCTCAGCAATATGCAGCAGTGCTGAGGTGGTTTGACAACAAGGTAAGAAAGATATAGTAAGGACAAAATGGAGTTAGAGAGGAGCTGAAACCATAAAGAACAAAGAGACAACAAAAGAGGAAAGGAAAAAGACATGATACACATTAGGCATATGAACCATGTGATAACCAACAGGTGCAACAGGATGCTGGTGGGAGATGAGATAAGATAGATGTAGATGAGATGTACTTAATATTGTTACAAGGCACTTGCCTAAGCACCTCATAACAGTTTTCTTTTTCTTTTTCTTTTCTTTCTTTACCTTATTTACTAGTAGAGCATAGTATTAACTACAGCTGTGAGCTTAGCTCCAACTCTATATAGTAAGGACTCTATCTCTTACCCTTTATAGTACTACAGTATTTACATACTGAAGCTGTGAGTTAACTCCAAGTACTATAAAGTGTTTCACTTCTTACATCTTTCTTTTTTTATCTACATTTTCTTGCTAAGGACTATTATTATACAATTAGCAAGGACTTATCCTGTCTCATCTTTATTTGGCTTTTGTTTATCTCTCATTTCACTCATGCTTACTTGTAGTTTACTACAGATGTGACTTAGTCACATGATCTTGTTGATTGCTGTGCAATCATCATTGATCTGTGAACTTTAAGTACTTGTACAATCTTTAGGATGTCTCATTTGTATAAGTAGTTTAAAGCCTGGTGGTCTTAAACCCAAGTCTTGTCAACTTTGCAATCTAGGGATTCTCCTACTCTGCACTTGATCTAAACTCACTTTCAACTTGACCTCTAAGAACCAAGTCTAAGATCTCTAAGCCACTAAGTGTCACTAAGGCATCCTATACTCATCACTCTGGATCCTCATATAGTTATCAGGGCTATCATCCTCATCACTATCTCATTAATCCCACTCTTCATTGTCATCAGGAACATTTGCATTGTTTATTACAACCACCTCCTTACCAGGAGCACTTTAGCAGAACCCTCAGACTGTCCAATAGGCCTCTCTTGTGAGGCTGATGCTATGTCAAAGCCAAACAACTGAAGAAAAAGCTAAACAAACAAAAATGGCAATCTCACTTTGACTAGTGGATATCCCAGATATATTAGTAAGGTAAGAGTAAGAAAGAATAGATGCTACTGTACCTAGCAGATATCCCAGATGATCAGAACTGGGGAATATTGCTAGAAGTCATACATTATATATAGTACAGTACTCAACCTCATGATCACAGTTTTCCTCTCCCTCCTCATGGTGTTCACTCTCCACCAGAACTTCTTCAGCTGCATTGTCAACTCTCTTTGTTTCTACCATGCTTTTGCCTACTCTCTGTCAATTTTTACTCTTTTCAAGGATGCTGTGCATATGGATATCATGCCTTTGTCATGTCTCTTATCACACATTTGTTGCATCTTGTATTATGTCTTCTATTATCATCTCTCATACATCTTTTACATCTCTCACAGGCATTACACATGGATTTATTCATCTCATCCATATTGTTCCACTTTATCCACATCATTCTCCATTGGGAGTTCTTTGTTCTGATCGTTGTAGCTCCTCTCTAACCTTATCATTGCTACACTATATATACTGTCCTCTTTCACCCTAATACCTCAGCACTCTTGCATGTTGCTGAGCCGCTTGCTCTTTTTGTTGCATCTCTCTTTATCTTTTATGTGACTCTCTCTCTCTCTTGCAGATGTGGTCTTCTGGACCTCTCCTGTCACTTTGTCAGGCATTAGCCATAGAAGCTGCCCTCTCTCATCTTGGGCTAAAAGCCTATCTGTTTTATATCATGGTCTTTGCTCTGGTTGCTTCACTGTGCATTTATTATCACTCTCAACACTTGCCACTTCTCATCCTTCTCACAAACTGCCCCTTGCTATTATGGACCATTTATTGTTATCTCTGTTATTAATAACCTGTCCTATCATTTATGTTTACCTTGTTCTTGCCCTTGGTGCTGCATTCACCCTGTCTTTCATGGATCTCTTCTTTCTCCCTATCACTCCACTCTGTCCTTTGGTGCTGCTCCACCTGCTCCACCTCCTGGCCATGTCAATGGTGAACCTCACCATGAGGTGGATTCTATCCTTAATTCCCATTTCCATCATGAATGACTGCAATACCCCTATTGAAAGGGGTATTCTTTTTCACAGACATGGTGACCCAATCACCTTTCACAAACTTTCTATCACCACTCAGCATCTCAAGGTTATGTGAGCTCTAGAAGCTATCAATTGTATACACATGCAACCCCATCTTAATCACCTGCAAAACCCTTTTCATAAAGAACTTCCTGTTGATTATCACTGTACTACTGTGACACACACTCAGCCACTTAGTCATGAATGGTCCATGCTCATACCATAACTTGTATTAATGCTTTACAACCTATACCTGTATATGATAATAAAGTATTCAACTTTCCTTCTGTAAGCACAGGGATGGGCAGACAATCCTCATGATAAAGACAGCAGTGATGCAAGTATATAAAACCCCAGTAGGGGATAACAGGTCAGACATGCCTGCAGCAGATATAAAGTGTGCAGACACAAGCAAAATGCCACAATGTGGTAAGAGTATGCTGCAGGGATGTAAGTCAATGTAAGATGATGGAGAGTAGGTGGTACTCACTCAGATGGGTGTGGAGACATCTGAGAAGTGGTAGCATAGGGATATCATCTTGAGTAGAGTCTGTGAGTAGAGTTCAAGCAGAGAGTAAGTAAGTAAAGTATAAGGACTACCCAATATGTGAGGGACATGTGTCATGTCAGCATAGTAAATGGTGCTTGAGTGTGAAGGAGTAAGTCTGAGAGTGTGGAGGTGGTAGTGATAATGTTGTGATGTGGTGAATGTTATGTGTATGAGGGAAGCTGAATGAAAATCATGCATATGCTTCAACACCTTCTTGCACATGGCCTGTGCTCAACACTTCCTCCCCCACCTGATTGTCAAAGCACTGACAAGGAAGACCATGCACCATAAATTGCCAATAAACACCTTTGTATGCAAGCTATCTTGGAAGCTCTCACTGAACCCACACCACCCCTCCATAGTGAATGTGGACCTTCTATCACCATCCCTGACCTGGTCAAGGTTGAAGATACTGATATAGGTCTCATCCCTTTTATTCCTTCCCCTGATCTTTCATTTCACACTGCTTCTTGTTGACACTTAGATGTTCAGTGCACAGCAGTCATACCCAAGGCCAAGACTCCATTCAAGGAGGATGAGGGAGAGGTGCAAACACATAGGGCAAAAGCCCAGAAAGAGAAGCTACAACCCTAGCATTGCAGAAGTAGTAGTGGTGAGTGGGTATGCTAGCTAGGGAGGGAGTGATGTAGAGTAATCAACTAAGGATCAGTGTCCTAACACAAGACCTAATATACTTGTAAGTACCATGCACAGACCATGTTGATGTAAAGAAAGTGTGGGGAGCAAGTGCCAGTGTGTAGAGCAAATGCACATCAACACTTCTCCATCCCCTATACATCCCCTTTCTTCCATGTCTGATTATTCTTCCATGCCTGCACTCAATCCTCCCTCTCCTACTATAAATGTGAACACTTTCAATTCCCTACCTCTATCTTGTATCCCAGACACTCTGTCTTGTTTGCAACATGACCCCTGTTCTTTCCACTCTTACACCATCCAGTGCTATGCTCAACCCATCCTTGGACAATATCTTTGTGCCAACTACAAACACTCTTTGGAGTTTAGTCACATCTGGACATGAACAAATAAAGTATCATACTATAATGGATGAGTGAAAAAGGAAAAGTGCCAACATCTTACACAATCTCATTACTTGAGTTGAAGCAGATATTGCTGCTGTATTCATAGAGGATAGAGGGGTGTGACAACTCCTACAGTGACTTTATCCCTTGCCATTATTATTTTCTTTTATTACTTGATTCTCTTTAGATATGATTAGATCAGATCCCATTTTATCTTATCTGATCTTCATCTGATCTAATAATCTGCTATCTTATCATGTTCCTTTCTCATCCTCCGGGGAGGTTCTCTCCCTTCTTCTTGGCTGAGACTTGTCATCCCTTAGCCTTGATCCAAGGTGTCAGACTGCCTTTAGCCATTGGTTGTTGTTTATAGCTTAACTGCACAGCCTTTGCTAGTTCATTGACCTGCCCTACTATATATGCTATATGACTCCTAGTGACATTCCCCAGTTCTGATCATCTGGGATATCCACTAGGTGCAGTAGCATCTCTCCTCTCTTGTCTTACTTAGCTGATTATGTTGACAATAGAGCTCACTGACTACACTACTCCTTCCTCTTTTGTCCTTGTTTACTATATGCACACACACACACACACACACACACACACACATCTCACATCATACTTACCATGGTCCATGCATTACAGTTAGTTACTATAAGTACTTCTCATTCACATCTATAGCAATAAGAACTCTTTTAGCACATGGCCTGTCATCAACAGATTACATATCTGGGATATCCACTAGTTGAAGTGTGATTGTCCTGTTGTTTGTTTTAGCTCTTTATTCAGTTGTTTGGCTTTGATGTCAGCATCAGCCTCACATATCACTGAATTACCCAGCCTGATTCACTCAATTTTCATCTTCAGCAAATCCATGTGCAGCAGAGACATGAGTTGCAACAAATTGCTCATTGTCTTGTTAACATGGATGCCTATCAACAAACACTTCCTTATATGGCCTGATGCAAAAGTACCACCTGCACCCAACACCCACCAACTACCCACCAATCTCATCCATTCTATCACAGATGTTGTATTTGCAAGCATCCTAGTCACAGGAAAGTCAATTACTCTCAGTGGCACCCTACTCCTTACCCATGTCCTCTCAAGGATCACATTTCTCCATGCCCCACTGAATGTTATCATTGACAATCCCCATCTTCTGAGTATTTTGACTATGAAGTCAATGAGGGGCATTCACATGATTAGGTGTATTGTGGATGCTACATGGTAGAGCAGGGGTCATGTCATGAATATTCTTCTTTCTCGCAGGACTCACTGCATGGAGACTAGTCCATCCTTCCAACGGTCCTTAAGCTGGCGCCGGTAGTCCTGGCTGCGGGCGAGGGGTGATGAGTGAGCGGTCATCGTCGTCTCGGTACGGGATATTAAATCACATCGGATAGCCGGTCTGCGACACTTACAAGGGGGGCCTTGATCAGCAACAAAGACAAAGCGGTATGGCTGCATTTAGACCACCCGGCATAGTCAAGGACTCGAGTCATCCGGTATCCGTGATCGCTGCTCGTCGTTGGTGAGGACCCGGGTCTTGGCCGCTTTTGTAGCCCGATCGCAGTTCCGAACCCCAGCGACAGCCGCGATCGATTGTGGAAGCCCACGCAGGAGCTTCGTCCAGAGATCCATATCTGAACGCGCGCGGCGATCGTGCGCATCTGTCTCCAATCCCGCATGCGCTCTGGTATGGACGCCGGGATCCTGTCGTTAATGCAAGCGCGATTTCTCCGCGAACGAGCCATCGCATTTGCTATATCAATCGAGGTTGTCACAAAGGCCGTCGAGATCGGGGCCTTTGTAGCTGGCTGCGCGCCGAACGGTCCCGGGGTACGGTCGAAGTGTCGAGCAAAATCATGATACGGCGCGCCGCCTGGGAGAGAGGTGCACGTGTGTGTCAAAATGCTTCTGGGGAGAACACTGTTCGGCGCATCCCTCAAGATGGAGATAAAGAGGCGCCACGGACTCAAAGATACTGTACTTCTCTTCCTTCCTTCATGCTCCGGTACGTAAAGAAAAGGGCAGGCGATGCTATGGTTCTGCCAGTGCTGCTATTATAAAGACGTCGCTCACGCTGACCATCGTCTCTCGCCCATTCCAGCTCAGACTCGAACAGAAACACAGGACACCAGGTGAGTGTCTTCCAGCCATCGAGAGCCCCACACAATACCACCTCGGTGCTAGAGTGCTTCAGACACTTGGAATCGTCAAGTCTCATAGTCAGTAAAAATGGCGACATCCGATAGCGATATCAGACATGCAATACAGCTCATACAACGGGAAAACCCAGAAATTGGCTTCAAAAAATTGATGCGAGCGATCAAGGATACCTATCCCCATCTCGCACACGTTGAGGTCCGTTCGCAGCTAGATCGCATCAGCACGGCGCGCAGGTCTAAAGCACAGGATTCTGTTCGCCAGAAACAGCGGATTCGTGAGATTCGCAAAACACTCGAGATGTGCAACCGCAGCCCTTCTCCTGTTGCCGACGCCATCCCACCCGATTCTCAACAAGCCCCCCGTGATACAGATTCCGATGCACACAAGCTCATGGCTAAGCTTCAGTACATGACCCAGCAGAACATTCCCGGGGCACTGGCCATAAGCATGCTAATGAATGGTGATATAGACTTGGAAATGCCAACGCCCAATGACACCAGCCGCCCATCGCCAATGGAAGCACTGATGACCCTTTTGCGACGCCTGTGCGTCGGCGGGGACGCGGCAGCCGCCCGCCGCGTCGCCCAAATCGACCTGACCCTCAAAACCAACCCGGCGGTCATGGACTCGCACGACCCGCGTCTGCCCCCGCCGCCGGCCTTCGTCGTGAGGGACTACAGGCGTGCCGCACGGCAATACCCAATGCGTTCCTGCAAGCTCGCCGCGACGGTAGTGCTACTGTTCTGTGCGCCAGACCGCGCCCTCCCGGGGTGCGTCGCGTGGGCGTCCAGGGCGCTCGGCGGGTTGCCCACCGTCAGGGACATCACGAGCACACCGTCGACGGACGTGTTCGACAGCTTCATCGCCGCGCGGGCGCGCGCCGTCGGGGCGCGTCAGACGACGGTGATCGCAGTCAATCTCGTCGACAGTGTGATGCTGTGGAATGGCGAGGGCCTGCGCGCGGGCGGGACGGACTACACGAGTTTTGCGCACACGTTTGTGATGGTCGTGGCGCCCGAGGGCGTGCGCGTGCTGCAGGCTTGGGGAGAGTGGGGCTACTCGCTAGGCGACAACATCGCCTCGGCTGCGAGCAGGCTGCGGACGTTTAACGAGGCCGAGGAGTTTGTATCCGACTACGATCGGCTGTGCAAGATGGTGGTGCGTCGAGCGTAGCGCGCTTCGTTTGTCCTCTGAAAAGCGTGGGCACTGAATGGATGCATCCTAGGGCTCGTGGGACGACAACAAGAACAGGCTCTATGCGAAGCTATTTGGCGTGGATATGCAGGACTTGACCAGGAAGGGAGGACCAGCGAGATGGGAGATGGTGAATGGGTTTGTTGCGTGGACGCGGGTGAAGGAGTTGAGGAATGTCGTGGCGGCCGACATCGAGAGATGGGGAGATGTTCTAACAGCTATTGACGGGCGTCTCAGGTGAGGGGGCCGCGTGGAATACACGATGTTGTCGTCCCTGTGGACAAAATGATTGTCTTCTGTGTGAGATCGACAACAGAGACTACTGCACGTCGTCCCAATGCAGCAAGCCAGCAGAGCGCTAAAACGCACGGCCGGAGACGGTGAAATATCGCAAGATTCTTCTGGTTAGGTCAGCGATGAAGACTCGGCGACAACTTCATGCTCCGCTTGCCGCAGTCACAGTCTGCGCGCGCCTATTGCGTGTTCAACTCTTGTCCTCTTCGCTGTCGTGCTAATTTCGTACTCACCGTTCGTTTATCGGCTGAGACGGGTCTGTTTTCATTCATTTTCTTATCATCGTGAAACGGTTCTAATTCTCGACACTTCTGCAATCGACTTCTCGTCCAGCACAGTTCTGAGCTTCGTCGCTCCACATGCCTCAGACCAGCCGGCAGTAGGCTTTGTGTTGTAAGTGGACCCCCATTTTCTATGTATGGACGCTCCATCACGCCCTGACGCTCAAAGCCGGTACGTGTCCTGTCTGCCCACCTCTGGATGTGACATGTTCCGCCACGTGCAGCTTAGCACGCCAATCCATGAATAATCTCCGCAGTGTACTCCGGCTCAGATCGTCGGGCCAGACCCTCATCCTGAAGCCGCAGAGGTCTAGTCCTACGAACAGGGGGGCACGCTACCAACTTCCCCACGAGTGACATACATCACCGCAACGAATGCTCAAGAAACGTTTTGAGCGGATCACACGCCTGTGATCGCTCCAAAGTGGTATCCCGTTGAGATAGAGACGTCCACACCATGACGACAGATAACCTGAAGAGGAAGTAGTGGAGCCTCCGACCCTCTTCGTTTTACACTCGGTCGGTGGACTTGGCCCGGGTGACCTTTGTTCCCATCGCGCTTCTCTCACTCGGCGTAGCAACCGTCTGCCGCACCTTGGGTGTGGCCTGTTCTTGCTCTGTGTTGGCTGTGAACGAACGCCCGATAGCTTGAGTGTTACGACGAGCCTGGCTTGGCGTTTCGAGTTCACAACAGCAAATCATGGATATTACAGGGGACTGGGCGCCCCCGGCGGTCCAACACGCCCTCCATCTCTTTGATACCCTCGATCGCCTGCTGGGAAAACCAAGTCTCCTACCTCATCAGTCTCTGCTCCAATCCTGGTCGGTGAGAAACAAGGCAGGTCCAGGCGCGGACCAATGCTTGTCAATCACAGTCGGCGGCAGCACCCTCTCGAATCCACTCAGGTTTTCCGTCCGACATCCAACTCGCGTTCTACTTCTCGATCCTTCTGGGGTGCTCGGGCACTGGCCCCTACTCTCTTTTGGGCCCCCTGAGCGTCGATGCGGATAGGACGGACATTTCCGGAAGCACGCTCGACATTGTCGTATACGCGGGAACGGGTCACCTCTTGAACGTGGATGAGGGGTTCCAGGGCTACTCGTTTTTCCGCTAACACAGTGCTCCGCTGCGTGCTCCCAGGCATTGGCCATCTTTCGGCGGCCTGACGTCGGCACTAGCACAGACACTTCGGGAAGCGCGCCTAACTTTACCGTGACTGCGAGAACGGGTGTTCCATTCTTGTTTCTTCCCACTACTTCGACGTACATAACAAGTTCTGTGGCCACTCGTTTTGCCGCCATTCTATTCTATTTCATTCGGACATAGGGTCCCGCTACCTCCGCGATACCCAGCCACTCTCTGATCCTTTTTTTTTTTTCGATTTGTCTTGGCAGTCATCATTGCTATCTAATAATTTCCATCCGACGTTTTGCCGTTTGTCTGATAATCTGACATCGTTCGCACGCGGTGTTACGTACAAGCTCCAGCCGCGTAGGCTCGACGCAAGTGCAGACAGATTGACAACTTTCGCGTTCCACGACTCGGATGTGTTATGGTTATGTCGTGATCCAACTTGGACGCGAGATTACCAAAACACCTGTAATTGCGTTGGCAAACACGCATCTGTGGGTCACTTCCTCACCTGCGGTCTCTGGCAGGGGTCTACGCATTCAACGCCACCCAAATACGTCGTTGTCAGGGCACGAGAAGCCCTTCAGGTACGGTACGGTTGCGCTTTTCCGGCGCATCAGTCACGCATCGTCACATCTGCCGATGACAGGTCCGATGGCATACGAGCGGGAGCTTGCCGCGAGCATCTCAAAGCGGAGAAAGTTGAGCGTGTTTCAGGCTGTGATATTTGTATTAATTGTACAAGCAGACACGATGATAAGAAATATTTAGGTTCAATGTCGGAAATATGGTCTGCTTGTGACACTGTGCTTGATGATGAGAAGGGGGGTTCACTACATGAGGTGATTGAGCAGAAAGGGTAGGCACGACACGGTGCCAGTGGAGCACCGGTGGTACACATGATGGGTCAAGATTCAACAGCCAGGAGGGACCAGCAAAGACAAAGGATGATTCCCTTGTGTACATTGCGTTCGCAAGGGAGGGGGGCAGAAGTCTGAGAGGCGAAACATGGCATCATGGATGAGGATTTGGGTTCATCATTATCGTGAGTTGACCTTCCTCCGTATCTGCTGCGCATTTCGACCGTGGGTTGGTGGTGGTGAGCTCCAAGGCAGTATCTTTTACGGACCTTGACTAGATTGAGGTGCCACTGTCGCGACAGCACCATGTCTGCGTCACCCATAATGACTCAGACTCGTCGGACTCTCAAAACGTCACCCCTGCCAACGGCCAGAATCATTCTCCATGACCTACGCATCAAGAAGCATCCGAATCATTCTCGGAGAACATACCGTGAAGCTCGCGACTGTTACTCACTGGGTCCCTGTTTTGTGTCTGTTGTTGTCTGTCGCCTACGTGGTAATAGGCACATCTGTTGTACTATATACCGGCATCACTCCGCCGCCTCTCGTTGCTCTACGTATGTATGCGGGTCGACTCTGATAGTCCTGGGTTTGCATGTACTATGGCAACTCCAACGGTGCTGGACATGCACCGCCCCTCTTGTCCGAGTCAAACGGCGCAAGATCTCGGCACACAACGAAACGACCCCGATTCCGCAAGCTCCTAGTCGTACGTACGACACAACACCCGCAAATCCGCGAACCTGCCAAACGGCCTTGCCAGTTGACAACTCACTATCCGACGCTTCCCATCTCCCTGGGCCGCCCCCACCCAATCTAGCAGCCGGCGGCGCGCGCTGACGCGATCTCCCACCCTTGTCGTGGGGCGCGTCCCGTTGCGTTCACGTTCTCACCTAACCCCCACCCAAGTGCCCACGATCGCACCCAAGGCTATCAAACTACCAAACAACGTTTTCTTTTCTTGCGTAAAAAAGGGGTCGCCATTTATGCGCGAACGGCGTGAGACAAGTAATACGTCCATCCAGCTGCGCGGCGCGAATGTCGGCGTCGGGATACGCGGGAACGAGAGGGCGCCTACCGGTGGGGAGTCAATCATATGTGCGCGCTTCTAGCGCGGCCGCCCGCCCGCAATGAGGAGTTGCAAACTCACCGCCCTGGGCCTTCGCTGGGACCGTGGGACCGGGCTGCGGCGCGCCGCCGCTTCGCCCTAAGGGTCTCGCCGCCCAATGATCGTCTGCGTTCCCATCGCTCGATGGGTCTACATGGGCGGCGCGCTTCATCAGGCCACAACTGATGCGAGCGGGATCGGGCTGTGCTGTGGGAGGGCTTCTATAGGCGCGCGTGTAGTCTGCGGCTGGTGAGAGTCGTACGATGCCCACATGCATCTCGGCCTAAATGGGTATATGCACACCTCAGGATATGGGCATCGTGGAGATGATGAGAAGCGTGATGGGGGGTGGCACGTTGACCGTGGCAGGCTGCGTGTGATTCTAGGCATGGCTAGGACGCCAAGTGCTGCATCTTGTCACCACGTCGGACGCGTTCCATAGCACGGTGATGCTGTACATCGACTTGTGGTGGTGCTGACTGCGCGCATGGTAAGCATGGTGACGGAGCACACGTACGTATAGCAGCTCACTTCCGCCCCTTGCACAGTGCCGGAGATTGCCTGTTGCATCGATGTAGGCACGCATACAAACATGCCGACCACGGCGGCCGGCATCTTCCATGCAACGCCTTCCAGCGTGTGTGTGTGTTTGGAGAGACCCACACGGTAAACAACGAACTGCGCGGAAGCACGACGGTGTAGCCCATAATGGGCCGATATGGAAGGATGGGTTCATATGTCGCCCACCCACATGGCCGAAGCCATCCACCGCCAAGTTGTGGGCAAGCGTACCGGGACCCCTGGACGTCCACCCAGAGTGCCGTCTGCGATCTGGACATTAATATCGAGTAGCAAGGAATGCAAAACCGCGTCCGAATATTCAGACCGGCTGCTATGTTCATATTGCCCCTGCGTCCAAGAGAACGACTCACCGAGGCTCAGCGCTCAGTGTTTCCGTATTGGGAATCTGAATTGCTGAGTTGGGCGAGAAGAGGCCGTGTGCCATTTGGAAGGACATCCAGGGGTCCTGACGTACCCCAGTCCAATAGAGCAGCGAGGGCATTAAATATGAAACGTTTCTAATGTCTATCACTACATCTACCGATCGAGTTCCGGGACCGAGCTCTGTTCCGCCAGGGGAAGGGGGCGTTTCGCCGGCTGCAGGCGCATCTCTCCACCATCCGGTAGGGCGACAATACGTATGCTGTCTCGAGATGCTGGACGCCAGAGCGCAACTGCTGGTTAACATATGGCGGCATTCGTCGGCACAGCCTGGCTCTAAGCCGCTTGACCTGTTCCACGCGTACCAAGTAGCCCGATGTCGCGCATGACTGAGAACTAGAAAACCATTGGACGAGAGTGTACGTACACTACACCGAGTTAGCCGGGCGTGTCGAGGGGTTCTTCTGCCCATGAATGTATGGGTGCCTGAGCAATGATTGATGGACCGATCTGCAGAGGAGCGAGCGGGGCGAGGTAGATCGGGAGCGATTGAGATTAAAGTGCGCGCGAAAAGCCGTACGGAAAGCAATAACCTGTTTTTGACAGGCAAAAAAGCTTTCGGACGGCTGGCGGCGTCATAAGGCATATATGCACTGGTAGAGACTGGCCAGAACGGCTGTGGTCACGGCGTGACGGCACCGGGAGGCTATGAAACGTCGGGAAGGGAAGCATGCAAAACGAAATGATGTGGTATCGAGATGCAAGCACACGTATGGCGACGAAGTAGTCGTGTGTACCGGGCATATCCGTCGCGTGACTGTCGGGTGCTGCCAGTGCTTCAACCGCTTGCCCGCATCCTGCAAGGACAGCGCCTGAGCCTGGGACCAAGCAGAGAGTAAGTGTGTTCATCGTGGCATACTGCAACGACGAAACAGGATGAGATAAATAATTATTGTTGACGTGTGAGGTTGTGATGTTCTTATGTCTTAGGCTTGGAAGAGAAGTAAATAGATAGACTGTTGGGCGAGGCCCTCGCGGATCTGATCTCGATCGCGGCAAACCCCCGATGGTGTTCGGCGGAAGCCGAGAGGTTGTAGGATTAGGATGGGACGAATATTAATTGGATTTCTCCTCTTTCCTCAAAATGCCTCCTTTCAAGCCCCTCTCTCTCTCCCACTCATTTCTCTCTCCTGCACTCTGATCTTAGTCTGAACAGTCTCTATTCTCCATGGCTACACCGTAAGCCATCATGGCCCTACATCTTACCCACTTTGTGCACATCATCTCATCATTTCATCTCCCGCCAGACGCACTACTTCAGATGTATTTGTACGTCTCCCTCCGTCCCAAGCACTGCCTTTTCTTACCTCCTTCATATCCAGTTCGACATTTCCATCGACGGACGTCCCGTAGGCCGCATTGTCTTTCGACTCTTTGATTCTACTGTCCCCATGACTGCCCGCAACTTCCGTGAGCTCGCAACGGGCCAGCACGGCTTTGGCTATGCAGGTTCAAGAATACACCGTATTATCCCCAACGTACGTGTCCGCTCTTCACCGAACCGTGCTTTGCGTCACTAGTGACCTTACTTGCTGACTTGCAACTTCTTGTCGCTGTCTGCTTGTAACCACATCTCCAACGACGCGTAGTTCATGGTGCAAGGCGGCGACATCACTCATCGCGACGGGACTGGAGGCCAATCGGTATACGGATCTTGCTTCCATGGTAAGTTCCTTCCTCTTAGACGTGCTAATTTTACTCTGTTCTTCCTATCCCGCTCCCTCCCTTACCCCGCTGAACCTTCTCGCACGCCTGTCGGCTCCCTCGCGCTTACGACATGTTCACTTTTACTTCGCAGATGAGAATTTCCATCACAGGCATGACAGGCCCGGTTTACTCTCCATGGCGAATCGTGGTCCCAGCTCAAACACCTCTCAGGTGCGTTCCTCACCATCCTTCTCTCGCTCTTAAGGTTTCCTTACTGCTGCTCTCCCACTTCACCGCCACGCGTGGTCTTGCTACTCAAAACCTCTTGATGACTCGATCGATCGATCGATTTTCAAATTTGTTTAGTTCTTCATCACTACATCTCCTGCCCCCTGGTGTGATGGCAAGTCGGTTGTGTTCGGAGAGGTCCTCTCGGGATTGGATATTGTGCACAAGATACAGTCCTATGCGTCAGACGACATCTTGCGCAAGCCGAGCCTCCCGATCGTCATCGAGCGCTGTGGAATCACATCATAAGCCATGCTGTGTGGGGTGTCGGATTCGGATGGTATGGGGCGCACGTAGTTGGCATAAACACCTTCAATTTTTCTCGCCCATCGCTTGCATATGTCTGTTCTACCCGTCTCTCGTCTATCACGGTATAGTATAACGTTCTATGTACTTAGCAATATCTCGTTCTGCGCCTACGTGGCTGCGGTTAGTAATATGGTCAAAAAAAAAAAAACATCTTCCACGGTACAGCAAGAGTGCCGCCTCGAAGGCGCGGTCCAACGTCAGCCCAAGTTAGCAACCGATATCACAGGGCTATGTTGGTCATCGAATGCAGTACTGGGCCACTAATACTAAACACTCACTCGTCTAATTTTACAATAGTAGCATAGCGTAAGGCGCTTGACATCCGATGCACAGCACGAGCTTGACTGCGTGACTGCATAACTCGGGTGGTGCTAGTGGTGCTGGCCAAGGTTAGGCTGGCGTGTGGTGTAGCACCGGTGGCTTCTCTACCGTGACGCCGGTCCTGCAGAATGACACTGGTCGTCCTCTTTACCCTAGTATAGTCCGCATCAGCCCGCGCGCACACTGCCAATCGGGGCAGGAGCCAACGGTGTGGTGGTGTGGGGGTGATCCAGTAGCAGAGGTGATCTCGGCTATGGAGAGTTGGGGGTGGCAGGTGGCATATAGTAGTGCGGCTAGCCACACAGTACGAACGCGACCGGATGTGCCCGCTGGCGTGGTGGCCCATCAGTGAAAATGAGGGGTGTTCCTGGGCCTTCTGGATGCTGGCGAGCCTGGGAGCAACATCTACCCTGCTCCTGAGTCTCTAGAACACTCCCGAAAACCCTATAAAGAAAGATTAGCGTG
>QLPN01003530.1:25939-37470 GCA_003314395.1 Albatrellus ellisii
GGTTCGGCAGATGGGCCGCAAGATCTCGTCGACGCTTTTGTGACCCAGGCAGGGCTTTTTGCGCTGTATGTCCTCTAAAAGAAACTCCTTCGAGTGATGTCGACGTACGCGATGGTTTGGTAAGGCATCGTGAAATGCAGAGGCTGTGTTCGTTCCTTGCCGGTGGGATCGCAGATGGTTCTGCAGCGACGGCTCTCGAGCCGATCGAGCTACGATTTTGGCCAGCAGCTCCCACGCGGGATACGCTCGACCTCGCGAGCACTCCCGAGAGCACTTTTCCCTCGGGTAATGTATAATTCCCGACGGGCTGGAGGGAAGCCGCCCTTTCTGAACTGATCAGGTGTAATCTCGGAAAACTCCACCCGAGAGGTCTGATTCGTCATGAGGACAAACGCGCGTATAAAGAGTGTAGAACAAGGCCTTCATTTGAGGAAATGACGATGCCAATATGTAGACATCACAAATGGACACGAGAAAATCGACTAAAATGGAAAAGAAGAAAGGTCATTTATGAACGACGGCCAATAATCCCGGCTGGGACTTTCCGACTGGTTGTTTTTTTTTTTTTTTTTTTTGGTTCTTCACAGCTTGATTGAAGGACGTGGACAAGGTGCAGCACCCTTTTCGTTAGTCACAACTTCGGTACCCCGCTCTCCCTTGGTCCAGATCGTCCCAGCCCTGTTCTGGAAGCACAAACTGCCGCACTGACATGCACTTGCGGCGCGCGTTCCGTTTGGACTGACCGTCCGTTTAAGGCAACTCGGGAGTCGCCGGCACCTGGTCTCTCATGCAGGTACATTACAATTCATATGTTTTCCACTTTTGCCTCCGCCTTCTATTATGATATAGTTTTCGAGCGACATGAAATGTGTCAAATTTCACTATATGCCTTTCCTTTTTTTCCTGCAGTCTCTTGTCTCGTGTTCTTGAGGCTGAGCTGTGCGTTGTGCGCTTAATAGGGCACGGAAGTGGGGGTTTTCGCGAAGAAGAGAATCAAAGGTTATTGTTTTTACCCCCGCCAGCGCCTTTCTGTCTTTTTTTTTTCTTTCAAAGAAAAAAAAACTGTTGCCGCCTGAAAACAGCATTTCGCGCCGCAACTGCTGCGTCCTCCGGCAGCCCGCTGCGTCTCCCGTTGACAGCGGGTGCCCGGCCTGCCGGGAGATCGCATTACGGCAGGTGGCGTCGACAACGATGGGGATGATGACGACGCGGCGCCATCGCGATCGCGCGTACGCGCTCCGTTCTCTGCTTTGCTAACGGACGTGCGGCGTTCACCGCATGCGGAGTCGACTGTGCGTGTTTGTCTGCACCCTTGGCTCGCCCCCCCGCTCCGCGGAATATCAGTGCACGCGGAGCACGCCGTCGGCTGGGTCCTTATTCAGAGAACGCACCAGCTGTGTGCGGCCTATGGCGCACCCCGTGCGGCTCTGTATCGCGGTGCCCGGTAGCGGTCCTGCCGGGAGCGTGCGTTGGCAGGGCAGGCGGCACGACGAGGCCTCGGAATGCAGCTGTGCCGTGGTACGAGCGCGAGCGCCTTAGCGGACACGGGCACAAGGGTCCCCGCGGACGGGTAGGATGGTGGTAGCGCTGATTGCGTGGTTCGTATTGCTGCGCGGGAAAGACATTCCGGAGGGACACATTGTCTGGATGGAAGACCGGTGGGCGCTGATAGCGCCTGGTGTACCTGAATGTATGTATGGAAGGTGGTCTGAGCGAGCAAGCAGATAACGCCATGGGGGCTCTCACACTCGTCGCAGAAGATCCGAGGGGGAAATGAGCTGCGCGTGCAGGGGGAATTTTTTTTGAGTATATTTTTGTCTGGTCATGGCGATCCTGAGTCCCGCTGGATCGGTGCGTCGTTGTCCCTGCAGTGCGCAGCCGTTTACGCGTTCACGGAGATGCCGCTACCATAGTCTCTGTTGCTGACCTCAGCAGACGATAGGTTATTCTGCAATCGTACCAAGAATGGGGTTTCGGATTGCGTTGTTGCTGTCTGCTGGGCATCGACCTGGCAATCAGTCCGGGTCTGCACTGGAGAGATAAGCTGGTGTGGTGACAGTGCCTAGTGGCTTTGCTTGCATGTGCGCGCGCGTCCACGAGCTGCCGTTTCCAACAGAAGAAATGGGGATTTCGAATTGTGTCGTCGCTGTCTACTGCATGGCGGCCTGGAAACAAGTCTGCCTTGTAGAGATAAGCCAGAGTGGCGACTGTGCCTATTGAACCGGCCCCAGTGCGGCTGTGATCACCAGTGGGGTAGCGAGGCTCTGGGTTTTTGATCTGGCGCGCGCACGCGTCGGACGAGGATCAAGGATTGCATAAGCCTGAGGAACGTGGTCGATGTGAGCATTTTCGCGCCCCGTCTGTCTACTATGTGGCGACATGCCACTGTAGCATGGAACGTCGTTACCGTGCATGCGGGGTATTATTTATGGTGATGGATGCCTCCACAGCGTTCTCCACGGTCGCTTAGAGACTGACAACGGCAGGATGCTAACTAGTCTTGACCGAAGTGTTCGCACGCCTGCACGGTGCCCCGCGCTGAAAGAAAATTGCAGCCTCGTCAGAATTCGCGCAGTTTCCCCAGAGCATGGTACACACATCCATTTTGGTCTGTTTTTATATATATCTAACTTGATTCACTATTAATTAATCTGGAGCCAGAGAGCGCTTTTGTGTTTCTCCGAGCAATAACAGCCAGTCCTATTTTTTTTTGTGCCCAGAGAGATCGGCAGAAGCAAGTGCGTGCGTGCGCATGTATATCTATAATGTTCTGAGCGGATGAGGGCCGAACTGAGCTCACGGCCTGGAGAGAAATCAGAAAGAACGCTATTGCTTTGCCATGTTCTTCGGGAACGAGAGCCTCTCGGCCATCAAGTCTTTGCCAGCACTCAAGAGCTTAAATTTGCGGAGGGAAGACAGACGTATCGTGTTGCAATGTCTGAGGAACAGGTGCGTTCCAAAAACGAAACGAGCGCTAATAAATGAATACACTCACCATCCCTAAAGAGTGCATGGTCTGGATCACTCGCTGGATCTTCCTTCATGCGCCCCAATCAGCACATTGCGCCGTCGATATATTTCAAATGGATAACACGAGAACATTATCATTTAGAAGGATCACTCAGTCGTCAGCTAGAGCGAGTCACGCGTAGCATTGCCAGCATCATATATTCACCGTTCTCAAATGGGAGCCGTCCACGTCCGGTATGGGACGCATTCTGTGCAACACCAGAGCCAACGCATATCCCTCTTAAGGAACGGCCGTGCATCGGCCAGGTGCATCCTCGTAAAGGCGAGGCGAGTTCCTCGATGGGTACAGGGGGTGGGGCATCAAAAAACCCGCGATCCGACAATCGCGCAACCGCGGTGATCTATGCGAGAATACATCACGAACATATTCTTGATCTCGAGAACGCGATACTGCGCCGTGGCATGTCCGCGTAGCGCTGAAGCGTAATCCTGGCAGGAGACCACAGCCGACAGACATGCCGTCAGAGTAATTGATGCGGAACTGGGAGCTGGACGATACAGTGTAGTAATATGCGTCGGGGGACCGTCAGCGGGGCTACAACGCGGGGGTCAGCGCAGCAGCATACCCTCTTCAGCCTTCCAGACTTGGACGCGTCCGTGATGGAGAGAAGAGTCTAAAGACACCGTCCGTGACTTCTGGGGGCGGAAAGGAGCGGCCGTCGACAGCGAGAGTATCAGGGGGTGGTAAGCATGTGTACCTTCTTTCGCTGTATTGAGGCTAGCCATGTTTCGTCTGGGATCAGCCGTCGTGGTGGACGCGATGTAGCGCGGGGTCTCTGCGTACCGTGGCGGCACTCTGCGCCCCGTGTGTACGGATGACAGCAAGATGGTGTCTAAGTCGTTGATGCTCATCAGCACTCCCGGTGTAGCGGATACCTAGAGCATAGGCAAAACGACGTGTATTATCAGCTGCTGCGGGGACGTTGGCCCCGTCGCCGCTCCCGCCGTGACACACTAGTAGGCTAAGCCTTCCAGCTGCCCACCATTGTACACGCACCTATTTCGAATCTGTATCCAGAATACTTGGGTTGATTTTCAGGATAGGGGCGCTGGCATCCTATGAACGAGTCTGTAATAGGATCGCGTTGCAGCAGAGAGAGAAGCATGGCGAGGTTGTTGCTGTATCAGAGCGTCCTATCCTAGCGCCTGAAAAATAAAGTCGGCTCTGGGACGTCGGCACCTACTCAGGGCTGCCTGCAACCTCGGACGTGGTGTCCGAAAATGCGCGACGGCACTCAATACGACAGGAATCCCGACACGATGACGCGAGACACGTATGCTTCGGATGTTTTGGTTGCGGGTGGGTTCTCTGAGGCCGCATCGTGCCGGAAAGTCTACAGGCAATATCACGGTCGTGAGCCACGTGCCAAGCTGGACCACGACGGTTTATGGGAGAGGGAAAAACGCACCCCGAGTCCTGGATGGGTCTCTGCTCCCGCCGAGGCCTTCCAGAGGGCTGCCCACCATAATATACGCACCTACTTCGGATCTGTATGTGGAATCCTTTGGTCGAACTTCAGGTTAGTGGCACAGGCATCATATCAACGAGTCTGTAGTACGACTGGGTCACAGCAATGAGAGGAGCACCACGGGATTGTTGCTGTATCGGAATGTCCCATTCTAGCGCTTGAAAAAGAGTCGGTTCTGGGGACATCGGCGCCTACTCATACTCGGGGCGGGCGCATCCGGCGCAACGAGTCCAAAAAACGAAACAGAAAAAAAGAAGAAAAAAAGTGAAAGATACGTCTGCTTCGTGTGCGGGTGGGTCTGCAAGGCAGTGCTGGGCCCGAGGGTAGACAGGGAATAATATCCGAGTGCTGCTGGACTATGAAGACAATAGAACGAGCCGGACTGTCTTCTGCTGCGGAGACGCACCCGCTGGTCCAGAATCGTTCCCCCAGATGCTGCGTACAGGAACCACGGCGAACAGACAAATACACCCTGAGCCCCGACGCGGCAACTTTACATCACCCGACCGACCTGCGCGCATGGCAATATCAATGATCGGCCAAAAATATGCAAACCGCCGGATTTGCGAAGCTGTCGTCCGTTTGTGCATACAACATTGCGGGGGCCGGGGTCTAGAACAAGGATTACTCGCCGATAGCAGGGATATCATCGGAAGGTAAGCGCTTCCAACCTCATCTCAGAAGGCAAGAGCTCCCGGCCGGTATCGGAGAGTGGTGGCATGCGTACGGGACAACGGCTGAGGGCTTTTTGCCAGCTCTCTTTCTCACACCGTCTTGTCTAGCGTTTCGCGTTCAAGGTAGCCTTGTTGTCAGCCGTGGTTGGGGGATATGGCGCTGGGCTCGTACCTACACCGCGTCAAGAAAGCGGGCAGGGCTCGGTGCCCCCGTCTGTGGACCCGCGAGAGAGACAGTATTACACTTCTCAAGTGCCCGGCGCGTTCTCACGAGCGCACACGCTTCTTCTGACGTCGGCGGTGCAAGGCGGGAGACTTCTATCCGACCCGGATGCGGCCCTCAGTGTTATGATTTCCTTTCTTTCTTTACATTTACTGGATATACTGTGCCGCAGCATCTCTTATGCTTATGAATACTTGTGCAGTTATACCAGAACATTCTATCTGCAGCACTGGCTGATGTGTTGTGTACTGTTATTACCCCAGTAGGATACCATAAAAGAGCTCCAACCATGTACAAGTTCCTTATGTGAGTGCAGGTACGAGCCAATGGTGAAGAGAAGGAAGCAGATAGTGAGGGTGTGGTGGTAAGTGGTGCGCACTAAGGTGCAGAGTGGGGAGACATGGTACAACATTTTTGTATAATGCTATGTAGCTACAGAAAGTGGGGGGTGTAGTATATGTAGTGTGCTCTGAACTAAGTTCAGGTGGAGCGTTAATGTGGGGTTGTAAGTGGGGGTGTAGTACGTGCTACACGAACGTGGGTTGTAGTGGTGTAAGTGGGTCTAGAGCGGTCTAGAACGTGGGTGAATTGAGTAAGTAAGTAGAATGTGCATCAGTAGGGACGTAAAGAAGACATGGAGTGGTAGGTAGAGTGAAGCTGAACAGTTACTGTGGATATTTCCAACACCTTAGCTTAGTCTCTTGTAGTCTACAATACTCATATCCTGTGTGCCTGTTCAGTGCTTCCTGCTTGTCTATCTCACTCAGACTTCTTTCTCAAATGGTGTGCTACACCTTAAGTCTCTTATCTGATCCTGGGTGGTCATAGCTGCATGCCCCTGCATAATAGACCATTACACTCAGTGGCAGTCTTTCCTGTCCCTGGGTTGCACTTGTCTGAATGTTCTATGCTATCAGGCTCTCCTCCTGAGTACTATCCTGGTTATCAACTCCAGTTGCTCTGTCCTCATCTGCACACTGTGATCCTATCACCCTTGTTGACCAGATACTGTGTACACTCAATCATCCACATGAGATGTCACATGCAGAAAAGTGCAGGGAAAACCATGGATGACCTCAAGTACTTCCTCATGCTTAGATGGAAACCACTGGCTCTCCTGCACCATTGTCTGAGCTGCATCAAGATCACTCTTTGCTTTCACTCATGGTTTTCAAGGTTGCTTGCAACAGGACTAGCTCTTTACAAGCAACAGGATCTCAGCACAACCCTGGTCAGGATCTGCCTTCACCACTCACTATCATCTGAGTCCAGGTTCAGCTCAACTGGTTGATGCTTCAGTGACAGCTGCACTTGGAAGCCTTGAGTGAACAGTGACAGCAGGCAGAGGGACAGGTGATGGTAATTGATGCACAGAGGATGAGGAGGATTGGTAGACAAAGAGCCCACATGATGGGCAGACAGAGAGACAGGGCAATACTTGGAGATGATGAGAGCATATGTAAGTATGCGGAGGAGAGATAGAGTGTGCTCAGCAGTGTACTAAAGTGCTAATAGAGAAGAGGACAAGTACCTGGAGATGATGAGAGTGTATGTAAGTATGCAGAGGAGAGAAAAAGTATTGAAACATGGGCAAAGTGGCAAACAGCAGATTGAACATCAAGGTGAATATAAATGAGCCAAGAGGACCACAGTACAGAGGCTTAGAGAGCTAGAGAGATAACTGTAAGATGAGTGAAGAGGTGTACCAGATGGTAGAGGGTACACAGAGAAAGAGAGAGCTGCAGAGAGCAGGTATGTCAGAAGAGGGTTGAGAGAGGAGAAGAGGTACTCACCTCAGCAACATGCAGAAGTGCTGAGGTGAGAAGATGATGAGGTAAAGAAGATATAGTAAGAGCAAGATAGAGTTGAAGAGGAGCTCAAACCATAAAGAGGAAAAAAAGGAATAATGATATGTAAGTATGTCCAGCATCATAAGATAGGTAAAAATTGACATGGAGTGTGCTAGTGTTACGAGGCACTTGCTTTGGCACCTCGTAACGGTTTTCTTTTTTTCTTTTTCTCTTTTTCTTTTCTTACTTACAAGTAAAGTGTAGTATTATTACTACAAGAGTGAGCTTAGCTCCTCTTTACCTAGTAAGGACTTATCATTTTCTTTTATCTTTTATAGTACTTAAGTATTTACATACTTAAGTGTGAGCATAGCTCCAGGTACTATATTAGACTTATCCTTTCCTTTTTTATCTTTCTTTATTTATCATAACATTTACTTGCTAAGGACTATTACTATACAATTAGCAAGGACTCTCATTTCTCGTCTTTATTTACCTTTGTTTACACCTTGTTCACTTCGCGCTAGTGGCTGAGCCACATGAACAATTACTTACTGTGCCTTACTGCGCATTATCGTTTACTTACTGCGCATTACTGCGCAACTTTACTATAGTTAGAACTCCAGTTTTGTATAAATAGTTGACAAACTGGCGGTCTTAAACCCCAGTCTTGTCAACTTCGCAATCTAGGGATTCTCCTTATACTGCGCTTGATCTAAGCTCCTTACAATATCACTTCACTCTCTCAGAACTAAGTCTAAGAACTCCAAGTCACTAAACGTTACTAAAGACATCTTACGCTCGTCAATCTGGATCCTCGAATCGTTATTGGTGGAATCATCCTTGTAACTATATCGTTAATCCCACTCTTCATCGTCATCTGGAACCTCTATTACGTTCATCAAAACAATATTCAAACTCTGGTTACCAGGAGTAACATTCTAGACCTATCATAAGATAGGTAAAAATTGACATGGAGTGTGCTAGAGATTGCCAGGTATGTCAGAAGAAGAAGAAGAAGAAGAAGAAGAAGAAGAAGAAGAAGAAGAAGAAGAAGAAGAAGAAGAAGAAGAAGAAGCAGCTATTAGAAATATTAGCCAAGACCTTGCAATTGAAGCAGAAAAGAAAAAGATTAAAAAGACCTTTGAAGAAATCATTCCAAAAGCATACCATGAATTCGAATCAGCCTTTGTGAAAGAATATTTTGATGAATGACTGCCAAGCCATACATGGGATCATGCCATAGAGTTAAAACCAAACTCTAAAATGCATGCAGGAAAGATTTAGAATCTATCCTTTTCAGAACAAGCAGAATTGGAGAAAATTTTAGACAAAAACTTAAAAAGTGGATTTATCAGACCATCTAAATCACCAATGGCTTTTCCATATTTCTTTATCAAAAAGAAATCAGTGGAATTACAACCAATTCAAGACTATCATTACCTCAATGAAATTACCATCAAAAATTCCTACCCACTCCCACTTATCTTGGAATTGATTGACAAACTGAAAGGGGTAAAATATTTCACCAAACTCAACATCAGATGGGGCTACAACATTATCCATATCAAAGATGGTGATGAGTGGAAAGCAGTGTTTATCACTAACAAAGGACTATTTAAGCCATTGGTCATGTTTTTGGATTAACCAATAGTCCTGCTACTTTCTAAACTATGATGAACCATCTCTTCAGAGTCCATATCACAAAGAGAAAAGTTGTTGCATACATAGATGACATCCTTATCTTCACCAAAACACTTGAGGAAGAAGACAATGTTTGCACAGATATGAGCCAACGAAGAAGGTGAGGAGGCAAGTGATATTGAGGAGAGTGAGGGTATGGTGGAAAGTGGTGTGGGCAAAGCCACAGAGTGGTGAGATGTGGTATGACATGTTGTATAATGCCATAGAGTGGTAAGAAAGTGGGGGCGTAGGTATATGTAGTGTGCACTGAACTAAGTTCAGGTGGAGTGTTAAACATGGGTTGTTGATCATGGTGTAAGAACATGGTTGTGGGTTAAGTAAGTAAGTAGGATGTGTGTCAGTAAGGACATAAGAAAGACATATAGTAATGTGAGTGTAGAGAAGCTGAACAAATACCGTGAATATTTCTAACAGACAAATCATCACAGAAGTACTTGCAATACTACACAACAACAAATTATACCTCAAACTGGAGAAATGCAAATTTGAAAAAGAAGAGATTGATTATCTAAGACTCAAAATCTCCTTAGATGGATCCCATCAAAGTTCAGGGCATTGCAAATTGGCCCACTCCCACCTCCATTACAGAAGTGCAATCCTTTTTAGGATTCACAAACCTCTACCAGCACTTTATTTGAGGATTCTCTGAAATAGCCAAATCTTTGAACTCTCTACTTCAAAAGGGTGTCAAATGGTATTAGGATACTGAACAAAAAGAGTCATTCCAAAATGTCAAAGATGCCCTTTGTTCCAAACCAGTTCTAGTTGTTGAACATGCAGTTATCATTGTGCTGCTGAGCATTCTCCCTATCTTATTTAATCTATATCTTATCTTCCTCCAATCTGTTTGTTGTTCTTTTCCTCTTCCTCTCTCTTCTTTTAACTAGTTCTTTGTAGCTAGAGTTGTGGCCCTGCTACAACTCTATCTTAGTCTTACTATATCTTCTTCTTTTCCCCATCATTTCACCTCAGCTCTTCTACTATTAGCTGAGCATCTTCTGCACCCTCACATCTGGTGCCCTCATCCTCATCTACTAGTTGCCTTCCTTCTCTTTCTCTCTGTCTTCTCCACAATGTGGAGCTCATCTGCTTTAGACCTCATGGCCCTTGTCTTTGCCCTAGCAATCATCACTGCCACCTGCCCTCTCCTGCATTCACACTAGTTTTCCCCAAACCAGACAAACCTTACCTCATTGAAGCTGACAGTTCTGGATATGCCATGGGTGCTGTTCTCTCACAAATGTGTGATGATGATAAGTGGCATCCAGTCACTTATATCAGCAAATGCCTCTCTCCTGCCAAATGAATTATGATATCTATGATAAGGAGATGCTTACAAATATCCATGCTCTAGAGCAGTGGCATCACTATCTTGAAGGAACTCCCAATCTGGTTGAGATCCTTGTTGATTTCTGAGCAAGGCAGCAAGCAGAGAGGAGACCATGACATAAAAGAAATAGGCATCAAGCCCAAAACTGATTGAGATTGAGAGAGGGGCAAAAACCCATCAGAACAAGAGGAGAGGGCAAAACTGCCACATCTGTAAGAGAAGAGAAGATGTGTACCAGATGGTAGAGGGTACACAGAAGAGAGAGAGAGCTGCATAGAGCAGGTACAGTGACTTCAAAAATTGATTCAATGTTTTGCAATTTCTCATTGTTTGCTGATTAACTCAGAATGAATAAGACCAAAGTGTAAGTTGATGCCTAAAACTAAAACTAGAACATCAGGGCTATACAGTTCGAAAACAATTACGTAATTTGGATCAGTATCTATGGAGATATAAACAGCTTAATCTAGGGTATTATTGAATCAATTTTGTAACTACCTGTCAAAAAACCAGAAACTAGGAACTCTAATACTTTGTATGACCTCCCATGGCCTTAATTACTGCTTCAAGTCTTCTAGGCATACTTTCAGTCAAGTTCTGGCACACCTCTGGTGGAATTTCATTCCACACCTCTGCCACTCTCTCCCAAATCTCCCAAATTCCTTTAGGCATTGTTGAATACTCCCCCAGCTGTTGTTTGATATGTTGCCACAGATGTTCAATGGGGTTTATGTCTGGAGACTGTGGAGCCCAGTCCAGAACATTGATATCATTGTCTTCAAACCATTTGGTGGCCTTTTTGGAGGTGTACTTGGGGTCATTATCCTGTTGAAAAATGACATCCTTGGCAGAAAACCCTGATTCCTCCAGGCTGGGCAGTAGGTTGTCCTCCAAAATACTCACATACTGATCTGTAATCATCTTCCCCTAACCTCTGCAAGTCATCCAACTCCCTCCCAACCCATACAGCCCCATACCATGATGTTTCCACCTCCAAACTTCACTGTGCCCTACACCTCATGATCAATCAGCCCCTGGCCAACCTGCTTCCAAACCCACTGCTTTCCATCTGACCCAATTCTGTTGATTTTGGTCTCATCTGACCAAATAATACTCTTCCAGTCCTCTACAGTCCAGTCTTGGTACTTCAAAGTGAAGGCTAAGCATTTCTTGCAATGTACTGCAGAGAGTAGTGGCTGGTTCTTCTTTGTTACAGCCTTCAATGAATGTTGTTTAAGAACTCAGCACACAGTTTGTGAGGAGATAGGGTTGGGGATGATGTAATTGATGTGCTTTGTGGCCTGGACAGCA
>QLPN01003532.1:0-17225 GCA_003314395.1 Albatrellus ellisii
TGTGTCCAATAGAGTGTGGAGTGGAGAATAATACTTACATGTGCTGACCAGATTATTGCATAGGGTGCTCACGTACGACGCGGTCACCCATGCCTCCACCATAGGTGAGAACATTGACCCTCGGTAGAAAGCGCATGCGAGTACGCTTCCGACGCCGGAGACTGCAAAATATACACATTAGCTAAAGCTCAATAATGACTGTGGACACTCACCAATAGTACAGGACAGCAAGAAAATAGGGACCATCATGACTCGCCGGTCTGAATCCCATACGACATGACAGCGGTAGACCTGAAGATGTTATGACATGATATCTGAGATGTTGGAAGAGGCTCACAATAATGGTGTCCCCGATAGCCACTTGAAGGACATATAAGATGTTCTTCACCATGTACGTCGTCTCCGACACGTCCGCCAGCCATGTCTCTGGATAACTTGCGGGATCTGAGAGACTGAGTACCACTCGGTGAACATTGATACCAAGGTGCTAAATAAGCAAAAGCAGGTAATCAGCATTTTAGTTGCATACAAGAAGAAAACAGGACTGCGCACTGCTGTACTCAGGATGAATATCAGTATCGTTGCTGCAAGCATCCGGCACGGTAGTCGGGCCGTTGATCTGCAAACGACCAATACCCATAATGTCACCCCAAACATAAACACGAACGTTCCTGATTAAAGTTATTCAGTCCACTGACGGGCAGCAAGAGAAATAAATGTGAGGAAACATACCATGTAAAATGGCCTCCAGGCAGGCCGCCACAATCGATGCAGTGTCCAGGGAAATTGTGTTTGCCATTTGTGTAGTATTGATCGAGATGTAAGTCGCTAACTGTCTGCAGAGTGGGGACAGGATGTGTATGCCCCCACGAATGCAAGGGATTATAATAAAGCATTGCCTCAGACTCGTAGGAATAAACTTGATAAATCAGACTTTGTTCGATGACCGTAATACAACGCTAGAAAGGCAACAGAAGTGGATATTGGTGGACAGAAGCTCGCCGGTACTGCGCCCAGGGCCGCATGAGAACCGCCATAATTAGTCACACTGGAAAGAAAATGATAATCGAAATCTAGAACGAAGTGCTGTAAATCCATCAGATCCCGAGCCCGGGCTCATCCGCATAACATCAACCCATATATCGCACCAGTCTGAGGTAGCCACAAACTATCATATACTTCTGATAGTCACCATCGCATTTCTACTGCATTTCGAATTTCTCAGCTTCGAGCCCAGACGCTAAGCCAGAGGGCAATGACACAATCGCGTCATGGAGACCGTGGCGAGATGACTGGTTTGGGTTCAATTATCAGTACGATTGGCCGCCACGGGGAATTTCGGGTACTTGCCGTCAAACAATACCAGAAAAAAGGGGGTTTATCCTGAGCCACGAATTTGGGACGCGGCAAGCGACACATCCCAGCGCCAATTGCAAATTTGGTTAATTCAGCGCTTTGACATAAACAAATATGCCGGCCACTCCCCTCAAATCCATTATTAAAGCCACAGTAAGACACGTTGGGGTGATAGATATGTCCAGAATCTCCACGGGCTATCGTTGCCAAGCTGGAACCGACCGGCGGAATTGATCCTCCTTCTCCTTAAAACAGCATGTAGACAACCAACCTGTGAGAAGAGCACGGACAAGACCGCTTCTGGTGACGTCCGCCAATGGGGACCTCCGTTCATTTCGTAGATTGCGGCGGAGATGGTGACAATTTGTGACCGTTCTAACCAAACAAGAAGACCATGGGCGGGCCGTCAGGGTTACCAGTACCAAAGGGGATATACGTCAACAAAACGTTGGGTCTTTGGCATATCGTCAATCAGCAATAATGACAAAAAACCGATAGTTCCAGCCACACGCTTGGACCCCGCAACATATGACTCACAATCTTCTGTTGACAACGTGGGTATTTTCCATTCTACCTGCAGAAGCATCAGTAATTGACTCCCCTTGCTCCCAATCGGACACCATCCCGTCGCCATTCGTCATCCACTTGTTCAGTTTGAGTCACAGTGCCACCAACCCACAGTCATCCACTTACCATCTGGTCTGTGGTATACCTCGCATTCCCAAAGGAAAGATGACAAATATCCTGCGGATCTCCGTGGCGCGAGATCATAGGCAATGCGCAAACCTAGGCGTCGAATCCCGCACATCAGTCCACCTCCCCGCGTGAACGCTCGCGACTCACCGTCTCCAGCATGTCTGCCACGGGACTACGGTTGATACTTTCCGGTTTTTTCGTCTTTCCATGAAACCTGTGTTGTTTTAATATAAAGTATTAATGGGAGTTTCTGGATTCGCGAGCAAAGGTCAGCACTCCTCATGTCAGTGATTCAGTGGCTGATGGGTATTCGGAGGGACGCACACAGCGGGGTGTCTCTGTATCCTGGGGCATATTTGCCGACCGCAATGCCGTTTTTCCCCAGCTCCAGGACAGTCATCATGGCCATCGTCAGAGATCGTGGCCCGGAATCCTTTGGACAAGCCCCTACTGACCACCCGTGTCGGCCTCCGAAATCTGATGTTTGATTCTGTATACTCTACAGAGCCACAAGATGTCGCCTCCCGTGCCGCTGAAGATGTCCTGCCAGCATACCAGTATCTTGTGCTCAGGAGTAAGAGAGCAACGGCATCATGGAATCAATGGACATACTGCGCGATCATCTAGATGGCAACACGGATGTAAGATGGCATCACCCTTCTGGTGTTTACAGTGCGCAAATAATCGAACTGGTCCACGCTGCGCTAGCTGCTGATGGCGCCATGAGGTCGCCAGGAATCTTTGAGCACTCTCGACAGCTCCCGTCGTATGGATGCACGACCATCTGAACAAGACATCACTAGAAATGGCACGTACGAGTGTGATACCCAGCTCTGCGACTAAGTCTCTCGCCATGATCTTTGCTTGATTGTCCTTCGTGACGTTCGCTATGACTAGGACCACAGACTGCTGAATGATCTCCGTCTCGAGAGTGTCGAGATCGACACATCTGGGCTTCGCCCATTAGTGACCACGACATTGAACATGACCACTGAGTGATTCCACATCAAATATCATTTGAATTAAAGAGAAGTGTGCTTCGTGGCAAACTTCATTATTTTAAATAAAAAAAAAGACCACCTTTCAATTGGAATCTACAGTACTCAGTGCTGTGGATTTCAGCTGAAAGATGGCTCTTATGAAGTTTGCCACCATGCCCACACACCTTTTTTATCTTCATTTTGTAGAACAGAGAGCCATGATAATTGATCAAGCCATGTGATGTTGTAATCTTATCTCATACTCCTGTAGAAATCCCTAAGCACTTTGTTAGTGTGGCGCTGTGAGTGGCTGAGCTCTCCTTCCAGCCGCGGCGAGTCCCGCCACTCTCCGGTCATAACCTCAGGATTGCATGTCGTCGCGTACTAGCGACAGCTGCTGGAGGGGGGTTGCCAGCATCGCGACGTGAATAGTGAGAAGCGTCGTGCTCATCACAAGCGCAGCAGAGACGAGGGCATATATGCGTTGTCCGGGTGAAATTCGATCCCTAAACGTGCTCTGGCAGCCACAAACGGCTTCCAATATATACTATATACACCAACAATAAGTACTATTACTCTCAACCCGACGACATCCTCTCGTCGTCTGTTCTGATCTGACGGCCGGGAATCTCACCAAGCCCTCTGCCGGGGTCTACTAGAGGGCGGCAGCATCGGCAGCTGGCGTACCGCCTTAAGTTTTCGCTCACGTTTCATGTGCGCCGCCCATGCCATCTCGCTTGGCAGCCCACTGCACCCGTACATACCTTCGTAGACAATCGTTCCCAGTGCAAAGTTCGACAGGGTCGAGGACAGGCTTTAATCGAGAGTACCTACAGGATTGATGATCTGGTATCCGAAGGGAACCGATAAGGGTAATGAGGTGAGGAAAGGGGCGCACTTCGTGGTACTTGATGATGGCGTCGTGCACGCGGTCCATCAACTGGTACAACCAGCTCAAGTAACCAAGCGCATGTGCAGAACAATTATCGATCCCCAGGATCGTGGTATATGCATCTCTTGCCTCTTGGAGCCGACTGTACATGGTAAAGGCCACTATGCATTGGGAAAGGATGTTTGATGCGTCCTCAAGTTCAGGTACGTCGTAGCCCTAGACGGTTGTGATTTTGTGTAACCTTGGCGTGTCCAGTGCTTGGTTGAACGGTGCCGCCTTTGCGTATCTACCAATGATCTATTGAAGTCAGCAGGAGAACGGTCATGTAGAATAACGATTTAACCAATTTTAGTTGGAAGCCATCACTCCACGCTTGCTCATGAGCAACGGATATCGAGTTGGCAGCGTTCAGACCTTTACTTGCAGGGGCAATAGATTGGCGGGGTTGTGTACCCATACCAACTAACATTAACGCCCAATGAGACCTGTCAACAGCACTATCGAAACCAATTAGAGGACAGGTCGGCGGTGCTTACCCAGTGAACATGCATGCATTAGATATGTTGTCACTGCGTGGTCGTGTCTGCCCCTGAATGTAAATGTATGCGCGTAAGCGATCTTAGTATGCTCTAAACCATCAGGGGCGTATTACTTGAGTGCCGACATTTTCGTTAGCATATTCCGTCCGCCACATGATGAATAATCTCACCGAAAGTATGTTCTCATACCGGCCCAATTTTTCGGCGTGAGATACCACACCCCGACAGCATATCAGGTTATTACGGACTCAGGTTCCCCATCAACCGACTCGTGGGCTAGGATAAAAATACTCGATTTTAGATGTCGCAGATGATGGATGCATGCTATGTGCAATGGGATAGTGGACGCGTGCACTGCAACCAAGCCTAGAATCCTGGAAAGAACAGCCGGAACAGATATGTGGTTAGAAGTCGTCGTCAACACACCTAGACGTGATTACGAAGTAGTCTTCCCAGCGGAAGCGCGTATGGAGTGCGTCCGCAAAGCTGAATAGTACGTCTAGATCGTCTGAACTACCAAATTCGTCCACTAGGCGGCGTCGCATCGGCGCATGCTCGTCTGCGTGTTTGTATTTTCGCAGATGTGCAGTGTATATGAGCCTCACGAACTCGGCGTCTTCAGGCGTCTGCTCTCGATATGCACGAACTCTCATTCTGGACACGAGGTCAGTAACGGTACTCAAACGTACTAGGAGGCAGGTACTTTCTTCCGGCGTGATTATCTTGCCACTGACCAATGGGTCAAACACGTCATAGCATTTAACATCTAGAGCAAGTGCCTCCATGAAGCATGCTTTCGCGTGACCTCCGCAGTTTAATTTCAGCACAAGAAGGCTACGGAGGTGACACACTTATGCTTCAACCTAGCACTGCATGAGAATTAGAAGGAAACAACCTCAAAGAGACGAATTACCTTACACTGCTATCCTGTTGCTCTGCTGCCACGTCGATCATGGCTGTGGGACTGATGGGAGGCGAGGCTCGACCTGAAGCCCCTTGCCTTTGAGATCAGGAAACGGTATTCCGGTCACATGCGAAGAGCAAAATTACACAACCCTGAAGGATCACACTATTCATGTATTGCAGAACTGAGATCCTCCGTAACGGAGACTACCCCTCGTGCGTCGCTGGCAGCAGTTCTATGTTCAACAACTGAAGATGACCAACTGCATCCGAATTGGACATCTTCAGTTGTTGAATATTGAACTAGTTTGCGATGTTTCTTTCTCCTTCTTATGTGGCTGAATTTGCTCAGGTCGAACATTGATGGTCGGACAACAAGGTTCTTTGACCAAGGCCTCATGAAGTGAAGACCTTGTGTGTAGCTCCCACGGACTTTGCTACAAATTCTCACAGGCCACTCTGCGACCAGCATTGACGGTGGTGGAAGTGGTATGGATGTGTGAACAGCAATGACTCTCTTAGCCTTGCTCTGTCAAGCCTGGTCTACCGTTCAAGAATGTGTTGTGTAGAAAAATAAATACTCACGATAAATGGCCTTTGTGACATTGACATGAGCCATGACCAATTGACAGAGACAGTTTCTGCCTGCTTCCTCCGTTCTTCTGCGCCGAGATCAGCATCCTAACATGGGGGTTCCCATATTCTGAAAGACACAAGGATATAGCTGCGATATGTTTCGCACAATTCACTTTATTTCCGGCAGTAGCTTGGGGTCTAGGGCGATGACACGCGGAGGTATTGAGGATGATACAAGCATAAATGCTGAGGAACATATCTCACTTCTATGATTGAATCGAAAAGTAGAATAAGGGACTGACTATATATTTCACCAGGCAAGGATATCTCAAGCTGTGCATCCTTCAACCAGTTGTGTCAAGTAGTTTGTCAGCGACTGCTTGACTATATTGTTCACTTCCACAAGGTGCATGGCGTCAATATCTGCCAGTTTATGCTCGTTGGCATTCAGAACGGCATCACGAGAAACGGTCTCAATGGCTTGAAGCAGTGAATGAGAATTAGTGATGGTCACCGGCCACAAAGTTGCCACACTTTTACGTATCTTTGGGCGACATGCACACTCTCCTTTGGCCATCACCAGGGCATGCCGCAACAGCGTGCCTCAATCTCTCCTGCGCTTATCGATTCTGCCTCGAATCTCCTCACATTCTGGCTAGTGCTGGGTCTGAATCGGATTTGGGCCGGTATGATACAGACCCGCTGTGCGGGTCTCTCGTCTGGTATGTAACGTTAGTACAATAGGTATTATACTGGCACCGCAGGCCCGAAAAATTCCAGTATAATACCATATAATGCATGTATAATTCACTCATTGCATACTGTATAGTTGGTATAATTGGTATAATATGCTATACGACTGGCTAGGGTAACTCAAAAGTGCTATGGCAATGTATTAAAGACACAAGAACAGGATATAAAGTGTTCTGGCACCAGAACAGTACTAGGTAATAGTGACGAGAAGGGGTACACTTAGTGGGAAGCTAGATAGGTACGAAGAGAGTATAGTTAGGCATTAGGAGGAGCAGCAGCTTGAAGCAGTTGGGTTGATAGAACCTCTTGGGATGGGCTAGTATCGACTACTGTGACATTATCCTCATCAGGGTCTGACACAGATTGTGATGCATTGCAACCGGGCATCTACTCAAGCACATTCATACATAATATATCCACTGGAAATGAGCCATAAACATGGACATACCATGGGCACATCTGCCATATTGCCCCCTAGACGTAAAGCCTCTTCGTACATGTTCAATTCATTCTAGTACTGCTTCCATGATACTGCTTCCATGATACTGCTTCCTTTCCGGAGCGATCGGAGCCAAAGACAGTGTTCATTGCATTTTTGATGTCAGGGATTCTGTAATTTTCATGAGAGAGAAAACGAGACGACGCGCTTGAAAGCACGTTGTAGTGCTGTGCGGACACCATATGGCGAGCAGACGTTATGAGGAGGTATAGGAAAATAAAAGATCTTCCGTTTGATTATGTGAGCCTACCAAGGCCGCGCCACAAACTGAGGGATAGGCACCAAATGAGTGCACCGTGCACTGTGATTGGTCACAGAGCATATAAATATGGGATAACTTGAATTTAGACAAGGGTTTACATAAGACTAATAAATTGCCCCAGTTATGCATGTTGCCTGCTTGTGCTCCTTTATAGGTTTTGCCTCGATTAACATTCATGGTATGTTTTTGACATATGTTGCATTTGTTAGGACTTGGTTTTTCTGATTCCAAGCAGAATCTCGATTTACCAGTCTGTGTCTCAAATGGTATTTGGGATGGTCCTGCACAGGATGACAAAATTGTTGGTTGAAGGACACCCAATGTTGAGGGGTTGCTGCTATTGCCTCGAACAGTGTTCAAGGTGCATCCCACTTAGGACAAGAGCATGATTGCTATTTTGATGACCCTGTGCAGGGTTTCAAGAGCTTATGGTTCAGAATGCAGTTCAGAACAAGTCCTGTGCAGGACATTTTGAAGTTTATGGTTTATTGTTTGAATGGGCTGAAGGGATGTGGAGTTGTCCATGGACTATGGCAGATCTGTCATGGAGAGTCCCTGGACATTGGATCCTCTTTATCCAGAGGTTAGCTTGGAGCATTGTCAAATGATAGGGGTTTTTCTGTCTTTGTCTTATGCTTTTCTGTTTGCTTGCTCTCACATATTGTCTTTTGCATTGGTTATCTGGTTTCACACATCTTTCAAATCATTATGTCCAACAATGCCCAAACATTATCAGCAGAATCAAGTGAACAAGCTATACAAGCCTGCATCTTCAATGAAGAAGTTACAAAAGCATGTGAGGTGATCTGTGAGGCCAATGCTAAGCTGAAGCTGAACAACTTAAAGGAAGACTAAAACAAAGGATGATCATGCTGATGGCTAGTGGATATCCCAGATGATCATTAGTGTATAGTAATAGAGAAGAGAAGAGAGTACTGTACCTAGCAGATATCCCAGATGATCAGAACTGGAGAATAAACTGCTAGGAGTCCTATGTATATATAGTACCCTAGAGTGTGCACAGACCATGCAGTACAGTATAGGGCCGGAGAATGAGAAAGCAAAGTAATGACATCATATCTAATAATAGAGGGGATGCATCAGTGCTGACTGAGGCTCTGCAGCAACTGTGAGAGTGATTGGTGATACTCCACAGCAGGTGTGAGAAGGATTGGTGAGCATGTGCAGTAAATGTGAGAAAATGACATATAGCTAAAGATAGAACAGGCCAATTGGAGATTGGATGACATACATGTCATCGGCTGATAAAGATGAAGAAATGGAATGTATGACCATGGGAATCACTTTGATAGATCAGGAGTGATTATAAGATCTATGATGATAGAGATATAAGAAAATAGAGAAAAATGAGGAGAAAAATAGGAAAATAATAGTGGCCTGACAAATACCCCCTTCTTAAGGTGAGATGTCTTGACGAGTGAAAAATGGAGATGAACAGGCATGGCAAATGTCTTCATCTTCTCCTTCCATAGACTTGAAAGGGATACCAGCGAAGAGTGATGGAGACAGAGGGATGATGGAGGAAGACTTGGGTAATTCTTTCAAGTCTTCATATGATTTGGGAGTAGTAACTCCATCATCATCTTTGTCTGTAAAGTCATCTTCATTGTCAATAATGCCAAAGGGAATTTCCTCATATCCTTCATCCAGAATTGGTGGTGTGGGTATAGATGTTTCTTCATGAAGTTGTTGAGCATAATGTGGTTGAGCCATCATCTCTGGTGAATATCCCATCTGGTAAAGGGAATAGATGGCTACCAAATGTATTGCTTGAGGATGTTCTTTGTGGTACCTCTTGAGCATATCAGGAACATCTTCCATCAATACTGAAGCAGGTTCCCAAGAATTCTCCTCTGCAGGGTAGTCCTTCCATTTGACCAGATATTGAACCTTACCATGAGAAAGACAGCTATTGGGAATTTCTTCAACTTCATATTCTTCAACACCATTTTTGATAATAGGAGGAGGAGGAGGAGGAATTTCTTGTTCAACAATGACATCCTTGACATATGGACGAAGTTTGACAACATGGAATACTGGATGAATCTTCATCGTCTTGGGAAGTTTGAGCCAGTATGTATTATTCGAAAGTACTTCAAGTACTTCATATGGTCCAAGATGTTTGTGATCCAACTTCTTCATTGGTCTGCCTGTGTCGATATTAGTGGCTTCAAGCCAAACTTTATCTCCAATGGTATAAACAGGAGTTTTGCCTTGATGTTCATCATAAAATTTCTTCATGTCATCTGCTGCCTTCTTCAATGACACCTCTGCTTCTTCCCTGATGCATTTGAGCCCTGCTACAAACTTGTCCACTGAATCGATTTTGGTAGATGTGTGAGGTTCATGGCCCATTTGAGGATTTTGTCCATAATTCAGCATGAATGGTGAATATTTTGTTGCTGAATGGACTGTTTAAGCAGGCTAGGGCAGACAATGGTAAGGAGGTGATATGTTTTGATTGCACTGTAGAAAACCCCTAAGATATATAGGAGTGCAGACATGAGCTGCAAGTGATATAGGGGTGTGGCAAGAGAAGCCACACATGATAGTGAAAGAGATAGATGTCAGATGAAGGGAAAAGTGTCTAAGTAAGTAAGATGTACCTGCAAGTGATATAGGGGTGTGGCAAGAGAAGCCACACGCAATAGTGAGAGAGATAGACACTGCAGGACTGCATGTGAGAATAAGGTGATTGAGTAGGAGTGAGGATACTCACTCAGACAAAGGGAAAAGTG
Organism: Albatrellus ellisii; assembly: GCA_003314395.1. NCBI lineage: Eukaryota > Fungi > Basidiomycota > Agaricomycetes > Russulales > Albatrellaceae > Albatrellus > Albatrellus ellisii. The sequence continues at coordinate 10,216 of QLPN01003532.1, forward strand.
TCTGAGGAGTTGTATCGTAGAGAGTACTTCTTATATAGTATTCATATGATAAGGTTAATGTGGAGTGAGGAAAGTAAGAATGCAGGGACTACTGTATGTCGAGGGACACATGACCCTGATGTCAAGGGATGCACAACCCTTGTTGTAATAAGTGGAGCAGCCAGAGAAAAATGCGTAAGTGTATGTACATGTATGGTACGAATAAGAAAAGCCAAATGAAAAACATACAGTAAAAACGTACATAGATATTCAACATGGACATGATTATTGTAAGTGAATTCTGCCATAGGCAACCAGCTTGCCCAATTGTTCTGTTGATGGTTTATAAAAATGTGGAAATATTGTTTGATTTCTTGATTTATCTGCTCTGTTTGTCCATCTGTCTGAGGATGATAAGCTGTAGATGTAGCTGTTTGAATCCCCAGTAAATGATTCAGTTTGTGCATAACTTGTGATGTAAATTGAGGTCCTCTGTCTGATAATACCTTCTCAGGGAGACCATGATGTTTCCAAACATGATCTCTCATAAGATGTGCCACTCCTTCTGCTGTAATCGTCTCTGTCATTGGGATGGCATGAATCATTTTTGTGAAATGATCCACAACCATGAGAATAGAATCATTGCCTTGACTTTCAGGCAATTTGACAATAAGATCTGTAGAAATGATCTGCCAAGGACATGAAGGGATTTCATTAGGTGTTAACTCTCCTTGAGGTTTGGTAGGGAAAGTTTTTGTCTGTTGGCATAAATCGCACCCCTTGACATATTTCTCCACATACAACACCATGTTTGGGAACCAGAAATGTCTCTGAACCATCTCCAAGGTTTTCTTGTAACTGGGATGTCTTGCAAGAGGTGAATCATGGCAGGTTTTCATCAATTCAGTGTACATTGTTTCTGGGACATAGAGTTTCCCATCATAGAAAAGTGTCTTCTTTTCATCTTCACTCCATCGTGTGAATACTGCAGTTTTCCTCAAGTCTGTGTCCAACTTGTCCCAAACTTTGTAGTTGTGATCTTCTTTTTGTGCACCCATGATTTTCTTTAAGATAGGACTGAGAGCTGCAAGGGAAATCTTGTGTTTGAAAAATTCCAGCTTGAGCAAGATGATGTTCTTGTTGTCATCTTCTACCCTCTTCTTATGGTCCAAACATCTCGAGAGGAGATCAGGGTGAACATTGGCAGAGCCCAGTTTGTGAACCATATTGATCTGGAAATGAGACAAATAGAGAGACCAACGAGCTTGATGATGGTTGAGTTTCTGGGCTGTCATGAAGTATTCCAAGTTCTTGTGGTCAGTGATGACCTGAACAGGGTGAATGGAACCTTCAAGATAATGATGCCATGCTTCTAGAGCATGAATGACAGCCGACATCTCCTTGTCATATATGTTGTAGTTATGCTCAGCAGGTGACAAACCCTTACTGAGGTAAGCAACAGGGTGCCACTTGTTATCCTGTCGAAGCTGTGAAAGAACCGCACCAGTAGCATAACCAGAACTATCTGCTTCGACTCTGAATGGATACTGCTCATCTGGAAAGACTAAAACTGGTTCAGAACACACAGCATCTTGTAAATGAGTGAATGCCAACTGCTGTTCTTCATTCCAATGCCATTTGACATCCTTCTGCATAAGCTCATTCAAGGGTTTGGCAATATTGGAAAATCCAAGAATAAAACAACGATAAAAGTTGCAGAAGCCCAGAAATGAGCAGACATCATGGAGGTTCTGGGGAATCGGCCAGTCTTTGATACCCTGTACCTTGACTGGATCCATAGCAATCTTGTTGAAGGAAATCTTTAAGCCTAAGAAGTTGATAGATGTCTGTTCAAATTTGCATTTCTCTGGTTTGAGATAAAGTTTGTTATCTGCGAGTATTTGAAGGACTTCCTGTGTGACCTTCTGATGTTCTTCCAATGTTGCTGTAAAGATCAGGATGTCATCCATATAGACCACTACAACTCCTCTTGAGATAAGACCATGGAATAAGTGGTTCATCATCATTTGGAAGGTGGCAGGACTATTGCAAAGACCAAAGAACATCACCAGGGGTTCAAACAAACCCTTGTTTGTGATAAAGGCAGCCTTCCATTTGTCACTGTCTTTGATCCTGACATTGTTGTAGCCCCAACAAACATCCATCTTGGTGAAATACCATGCTCCACAAAGATGATCAATTAATTCCGAAATAAGAGGAAGTGGATAACTATTCTTGATCATCATGTCATTGAGCTTGTGATAATCTTGAACAGGTCAAAGATCTCCAGATTTCTTTTTGATAAAGAAAAAAGGTGAAGCCATGGGAGATTTTGAAGGATGAATACAACTGCTTTTCAGGTTTTCTTCAATGAACAACTCCAATTGCTTTTGTTCATCCAAGGAGAGATTATAAACTTTACCAGCAGATGGTTTTGTGCCTGGTTTAAGTTCAATTGCATGATCCCAAGGATGTCTTGGAGGAAGGGAATCAAAAGCTTCTTTGTCAAATACCCATTTGAAATGGTGATATGCTTTGGGTACAATGTCTTCAAAATTCTTCTTCAACTTCTTTTTCTCTGCTTCAATAGCAAGTTCTTGGCTAATGTTTTGAATGGATGCCTCCATTTCCTTTTGATTGACCATAACCATCAATATCCAATCTCCTTCTTCTTCAGCTGCTATCCTTTCTTTGGCTTCTTGATGTATAGTTCAATTTTGTTGCTTCATCAACTTCTTATTAGACTTCCAGACTTGCCTGTCAGCCTTGAGGCATACTTCACATCTGCATGGGCATCTGGTGAAATGTATTTTTCCCTGTAGCCAGTCAATTTCAGGGTTATGGATTTTCAACCATGATTCACCAACAAGGACGTTCTTCTTGCCCAGATTACAGACTGCAAAGGTGGTGCGTTCAGTATGACCATTGATAGTCATGATAAAGTCAATCATCTCTTCAATAGATCCTCCTTGATTGAGTGATCCATCGACATTGTAGACAGGGATGGGTTTTGCCAATTTTTTTGTGTTTAAATTGTTTTTCTTGATGAATTCTTTGTTGACATATAACCCTGTAGCACCTGAATCAAGAATAGCATCAACTTCTAGAATAGCTCCAGTATCCACTGTTTTGATCTTGAGTTTCATTTCAGGGAAACTGGTGATGTCAAATATTGCTCTTTGAATATATTCCTTTTTCTTAACAAGAGGAATAACTTGTTGCACTTGAGGCTTCACTTCAGACTGAGAGCAAGATGGAACAATGCATGTTAAATAAATTTGATACAAGCATTGAGACAATCAATGTCTGTATCATCAGTCTGAAGCATAGAGAACCTGTTGTAGGATGGTGAATTTGTGCTCAATTCCTGTCCAACCCAAAACCAGATTGCTGTGCTCCACTCTTTGAGCCACTTGGATCATTTAGTCTAAGACCATGTGCCTGAAACTCCTTCTGCATCTCAGCCAAGAAGTCTGCCTCATTCAGCACATGCATCTCTTGAAGGGTCCTCACATTCCCCCTTCATTGTTGTTGCCCTTGAGGGTGTCTTGGCTCTGGACATTCTCTGGTGAAATGTCCTTCTTTGCCACAATTGAAACATAATCAAGGGTGTGGTCCTTGAGCTCTGTCGACATCCATAGGTTCTCCTGCAGGTGCAGCTGTAGAAGTGAATTGTTGAGGAGCAAAGTTATGTTGTTGCTGCCCCTGTTGTCTTCCATATTGCTGCTGCTGTGTCTGTCTTCGTCCCCAGGTTGACTTGAAATTTTGCATATCCTGATATGCATATGCCCTAACTCTTGCTCGTCTGATCCATCCCTCTAAATCACCAGGGAGAGGCATCTTGACATGGCATGACTGGAGAAGGGGATGATTCATCCCTTTCTTGAACAATGTGCATAACACACCATTGTTATATCCAGACACTGTCTTGTATAAGAGGAATTCAGTGATGTATTCCTCTATGTGATGATTTCCCTGCAAGATAGTGGTTAATTTTTGTTGTGCCGTCTGCTCTTCATTATGATCTCCGAAGGTAATCTTCATCATTGTCAGGAGTTCATTGAAATTCTTGAAAGGCTCATCATACTTATGAGGCTCTACTCTGTAAGCCTCCATGTCTCATAGAACCCCTTTCTTCCATTCTTCTGCATATCCTCCTTTGATATACAACAGTATAACCGTTACCTTGTCCTCATCTTTATATTTGGGATGTGTGTGAAGGACAAGGTATATTTGGTCCAAGAAAGATTGGAACTTCTTTTTGTTGCCATCAAAGGGAGTTGGTTCTGCGATGTGAACCTTGGGAAGGTGGACATGGGGTGGGAGGCCTGTTCCTGGCCTGGAAGAGGGACCTCCTTCTCCTGACGCTAGGTGTGTCATCAGATTCGCCATTGCTTCCTGTTGTTGTATCAGCAACTTCTGCTGATTCTTGATTATCTTCATCATCTCCCCAAAAATTGGTGGTTTGTGCTCTTGATCCATAGGAGCAGATGGAGCAGATGAAGGTACTAGAGTTGCTGCTAAGGCTGTATCAAGACTGTCAATTTCGGATTCTAAGCACTGTGACGTCAACAGTTCTTGATCTCCTAAGCTTGTGAATTGATTCCTTGAGTGTGATTCTGGTTCCTCACTGTCTTCTCTGTGTGTTGGTGGAGATGGTTGTCTCCTGCTCCACACATTCCACTGGTTGTCTTGCAACAGTTTGACCCATGATTTGTCTGATAATTTCTATGAGGGTTCCAGTACTTCTGTAATTGAGTGATGTCAAGTCAATGGCACACTCAGTCATAAAACAGAAGCACTATATTCTTCAATAAAATGTGCAGATGATAATGCAGACAAACACAAAAACAACAAAGGTCTTGAAAAGAGATATGTCTACACTAGTATGTAGACATTTTGGGACCCCCTGCAATGTAAGGAGCAAAGTGATGGTGAGGGTTGATATGGAATGTGTGATTGGGATTAGCTCCTAATTCTAGGAGTACAGGGGGGGAACAAGAGAGGGGTCATTGTAATATTGATAAAGCAGAGATCTGAAAAAGGTTGGAGGGTATTTAATATGATACCTCCTATCCTGATTCTTCCACTGCTCTGATCTTGGATCTGGAAAAATCCAAAAGGGGAACTGCTTGTAGTTTGTTGTGGGTTCATTGCAACATTGAATAATAATGTGTGCATGCCAAGCAAGAAGGCAATGATGGAGATGAAGGCATGTAGTGGAGGGGTGTGTGATGGGGAGGAGTGAGTAGAAGTTGACATTTAATCCTTCATCTAAAAGGTGCTCTATTCTAGAGTGAGTGTGGGGGGGACGAGGGCAGTGTGTAGAAGGGGCAGGCAGTCCCTGAGCTGTCAGAAGACCCACCGAGTTCCCAGGAATCTGTGTGTCATATGAAGTCCTCCCAGAACATCCACAATTGCGTATTGACTGCTCGACTCCAAGTGTCCACCACGTGTGCACTGTGGAGGATGTCGCTGGGTGTGAGGTGGAGGTGTAAGGGGTGAACACTGTAACAACCCGCAATGATTTGAAGGGTGGGGGAAGGTGAGCAAGGGACGTATACTTTAGTCCACAAGCTACAGATACACTCACTCTCGTGTTTCTGCCACTTGCAGTGTTGACAGAAATGGAGAGGAGGGTGAGTGCTAAGAGCGGCCTATTGGACGGTCTTAGGGAAGATCTATAATGTTACTCCTGGTAACCAGGGTTTGAATATTGGCTTGATGAATGTAATAGAGGTTCCGGATGACAATGAAGAGTGGGATTAACGAGATGGTTATTGTTACGAGGCACTTGCTTTGGCACCTTGTAACGGCTTTCTTTTTATTTTTCTTCTTTCTTATTTTTCTTCTACTTACTAGTAAAGTGTAGTATTATTACTACAAGTGTGAGCTTAGCTCCACTTTACTTAGTAAGGACTTATCCTTTTCCTTTTTTCTTTTTATAGTACTTAAGTATCTACATACTTAAGTGTGAGCATAGCTCCAGGTACTATACTAAGACTTATCCTTTCTCCTTTCTTCCTTTCTTTATTTATTATAACATTTACTTGCTAAGGACTATTACTATACAATTAGCAAGGACTCCCTTTTCTCGCTCTTATTTACCTTTGTTTACACCTTGTTCATTGCACGCTTGTGGCTGAGCCACTTATATCACATGGACGTGTACTTACTGCGTATTACTGCGCACTTTCATTTACTTACTGCGCTTTACTGCGCAACTTTACTATAGTTAGATCACCAGTTTTGTATAAGTAGTTGACAAACTGGCGGTCTTAAACCCCAGTCTTGTCAACTTTGCAATCTAGGGATTCTCCTTACACTGCGCTTGATCTAAGCTCATTAAACACTCGCATCACTCTTTTCTTCAACTAAGTTTAAGAACTCTAAAAGCTACTAGACATCTTACGCTAAAGATAAGCTGGATCCTTGTATCGTTATTGGTGGAATCATCCTCGTAACTATATCGTTAATTCCACTCTTCATCGTCATTCGGAATCTCTATTACGTTCATCAAGCCAATATTCAAACCTTGGTTACCAGGAGTAACATTATAGACCTTCCCTAAGATCGTCCAATAGGCCGCTCTTAGCAGTTATGAGGATAATTCCACCGATAACAATACGAGAATCCAGATTGACTTTTAGTGTAAGACAACTTAATAATCTTTAGAGATCTTAGACTGAGTTCTTAGAGAGGAGTGAGCTGATAGCGAGTTTTAGGTCAAGCACAGTAAAGGAGAATCCCTAGATTGCGAAGTTGACAAGACTGGGGTTTAAGACCACCAGTTTGTCAACTATTTATACAAACTAGTGATCTAACTATAGTACAGTTTGCGCAGTAAAGCGCAGTAAGTAAACAAAAATGCGCAGTGAAGTGCAGTAAGTACATGTCCATGTGATATAAGTGGCTCAGCCACAAGCGCGTAATGAACCAGAGGTAAACAAATGTAAATAAAGACGAGAAGAAAGAGTCCTTGCTAATTGTATAGTAATAGTCCTTAGCAAGTAAATGTTATAATAAATAAA
>QLPN01003533.1:0-20519 GCA_003314395.1 Albatrellus ellisii
GGGTGCTTGAGTGCTGCGCAGCAAAGAACCAGACCATGTTAGGCAGTAGCATGTATAATGTAACGAGAAAAGCACTCACATGGCTCGTCCGCAGTATCGAAGGTGTCATATGCAGCGGAGTTGTTCGGTGGTTCCAACACGCTGCGTGAGCGCGCAGGCCTATCCGGCATCAGAAGGAACGCGTGTACAGGGTGTATATTATGCACGTCGCTGTCCGTCGCTGTCCGTCAGCATCACAACCACACCAGGCGAGATGGCCGAACCTGTAACACGCCTTGCACAGCGCATACTCGCACGACGCGCACTTGTAGCGGTTCGCGTACGTCACGGACGAGCATGCCGAGCATTTGTCCGTCTGCCCGGCGTCCTGCTCTGCTTGCTTGGCATCAGCCCCCATCATTATGCGCACTTGGGCCTGCGCCGAAGAACCACGCACCGACGTCTTCCCACCCATGGAAGCCCCATACCTTCTCAAAGAATGCATGCCTCAGCTGACCCCTTTGCTTCGGAGCGCTGCGGCGCCAGATAGCGAGTTGCTGTGGCGATGTCGAGCTAGCCCCGTTGTGCCCATTTGGCGCCGCGGAATGGTTTACCCCATGCGACTGGATGCACGTCGGGCAAAGCTCGTAGCCGCGCGCGCGAGAGGATCCAGAGGAGCCGGACGATGCAAGACTGCACGGGGGTGATTGGCTGATGATGGTGGGGGAGGGCGGTGACCGCTGCGAGGCCTCATACAAGTCACGATTGCAGATATGCAGAGTGATAGAGGAAAAACTGTTGTGGAGTGTCCGCGACGAGAAGGGATTGGTGCTTGCTCCTGCGTCTTCAGACGCGTGGAACTTCCCTTTGCCTTCCTGAAGCGGCGAGGAACGCGAAAAGGATGATTTCTCCCCGCAGGTCGTGCAGACGTAGCGAAAAGAATCTAGGATGGCGCCGCATACAGAACAGTCGGTCACCTCTTCCGGGACGAGTAGGTCGTGTGGTATGCCTGCACTAAGATCCCTGTCCTTGGTAGGGACGATAGGCTCTGAGGAACAGTTCAGCAGGAGGTTACGGTGGAATTCAGACTCATTGGTAAGTCCGTTCAAAGTCGAAGGTGCGTCCGTGGCCACAACGTGTTCCCAATCCCGCGCAATGGCACCAGACTCGCGCGACTCTTCTGACGAGTTCGATTTGTACGTAAAGTAGCGCTTGCCCCGGTGGTCGTACTCGACAGAGATGTCGCCCTCGATGTTGTTCGACAAGCTGGTCTCCTGGTCAGTGTTGACCGACAAGGTGTCCGGCTCCGAGGGCTCCGGCAGGGCGCCAAGCGTAGACTTTATTGCGCGGGCATTTTGGTCCTGCAGCCATGCAGTCCCGAGGGCGGTGTAGAGAAGAGGACGATCGTTAGAGCTGCTGGACAAAGGCTGGCCCTCCTCACGCCTGAGGCGTTCAAAAAGGGCTGGTGAGCCAGATGGGTAGCGTGTTCCTGTATGGGATTCATCGTGGATTGGATTGCTAACTCGGTCCCAGTCGCTTGACAGATTATCGCCGCCCGAAGAGGAAGCAGAGCCATCCAAGTGTGGTGTCCTCGGGGGTGTCGCTTGGTTATAAGCTCGAGAGCTGTCCAAAAGCCTGCGGAACATGTCCGGCTTCTGTCTATGGGAGTGCTGACCGCCAGTGTCTTTCGAGCTGACAGTGACAGCATCGTCGTCGGGTGGCGGGGCAGCGGAACCTGCGCTCAAAGACAACGAATATCGGCTCCCGTTCCGGTTCTGGTATTCATCCATGGGGGCCAGGGACGAGGTTTCAGACAGACTTGGCCCGTCGTAATCGACGACGACCTGCACGCGCATAATGATCTTGTGCCGCGAACTGTGGTAAGACGACATGGAGCCAGCCGAGGACATGGGCACGTCATCGGTGCCCTTGCGAAAGAATTGGATTGCCTCTGTAACATCTTCGTCATTGATGAGATATGTATCTTCCCCGTCGTCGTCAGTCCATTTCATGAAAAACGGGTGATGTTCGAGAAGGAAGCCCTGTTCGACCTGGACGTAGCAATGGATGAGTTCCCGGAGCAGATGGCATGCGAATTGGGTGGTACCCGTGCTCGAAGTCTGTTGAAGGTGCAATTGTGTGCGTCTTCGAATAAGATCTTCTTGTATTGGCCAGCGTGGGCACACTTGATAGTGAGTGGTCTGCTAGAATTGGTGTTCCTGTCCAGATCGATTGAAGAACACGACGCTACAGCAAGGGAGACCATGGTGATGCAGCCTGGCCATTCAACGAAGGGAAGGTGAGCGTCTTAGCGAAAGGGACTCGTCGCCGACGCCGTCGATGATCCCGCCCTGCGAGCCGTGCCACGAGGCGTCAATGGCGGTGCGCGCTCGTGTCATGGTCTTTACGTAATATCAGCTGTTAGGAAAATGACTCCACTACCGATTCCCACACAGTTTTCCTTCATCCGGTTTGAGCGGGCCATGGATGTTGTTGACCCTGGATGGAGTAGATTGGATAAGATGGACACGGGAAAACGTATATAAAGAGAGAGTAGAATATGTGCCTCTTAGATTTTTCGTCTCTTCGAGGCTGTTCCTTCGGATAAGACCTTATCGTGTGAACGGAGACGCCCGCGTTGCCTTCACATCGGCTTCCTGAGTTCTATTCTGATACCAATAACTGTCCTCAACAATGCCAGTCTCCTAGTTGCCATGTCTATCGCTGCCCTAGTATCTGTATAGCCTCTAGTCTCTGTGCACCACATGCTTCCACGTACTAGGTCTCACCTCCAGTTTTCGCTTAATGTCACTGGCGCTTGTGCACCGTGATGCCACGTCTGGCAAAACGTCACACCATGGTCACGGTAAGTGGAACAGCTTGGAGTCGAGATCCAAATTCCCCCAATGTGTGCTATCTCTACTCGTCTACGCCGCTCGCACACCATTGGATCCTCAACACCCCTGCCAACCTTTTCATACTACTACATATGTTGCTGTACGGTTCTTGCATAACCCTCCTTATGCCCAGACGCTCGTCCTGCCCGTGCACTGACCCGCACTCTCAACAAACCATCGTCATAATAATTGATTTGTCGCATCGGTATGGCTTCTCTGCTCCTCGTCTTTACATCGGTGACTAGCACCGTGACACTGGACACGCGTGCCACTGACGGCTACGTGCAGAGTTCTTCTAGCTTTGGCTTCTTCACACCGTGTACTTTGGGTCCAGCGTTCCAGAAACCCCACATGCACAGCCCCGGCTACGCAGGACCCCCACTCACGGACGTTTGGTAGGTCGTTCCATACAGTAATCATGATAGCATTCTTGCATGGCAACAAGAGTGGTGTGGTCCGTCAATGTCGAACCCGATGAACCACCAGTAATGGTGTGTAGTCTGTGCTCATCCTCACAGCCATCTTCCTGTTAGAACATGGCATGCCCCATGCAGCAGGTTATTTCCCACCAGGCAGGGTCAGGGTATATGGTTAAGCCCTCTAATGAGCCCCCTTCCGACGGGGCTAAAACCCCTGCTCTCCCTTGCCTTGCACCTCGGCAGGAAGAGCAGTCGATGCATAAGCTTGTTCAGTGGCGATCTGGGGTGAGTACTAGGAATTGGCCCGCGGTAGTCTGTGACAATCATGGTGAATGTTTCATTAGTTCTCGACGATTTTTTTTCTCGCTGGCACAGCGCCACCTTGATCCTGAACGCTCAAGCTATATCCGGTAAAATTTTCGACCGACTCGTGAAAAAAGAAATCGGTTGGGCGTATGAGGGGAAATACGCTGTGGTGCTGGTCACTGGACAGTAATCACTCACTACTATAATGCAATCAATTACTTCGTATTGCAATATTGTCACAGTGAGGGAATACCCTACAAGTCCAAATGGGAGCTGCTCCATCATAGTCATAAGTCGTACAAGGGCATGCGCCAAGTTAGCGGATTTTACCACACATCAACATCACAACACCACCTCCGGCTCTTGTATCAACCTCAGTACTTCCGAGTTGATGTGGGGCCACACGAAGTCCTCGCCCCTGCATGTTCTGATGAGTTCGAGAAAAGACAAGAACGAGACATGCAAAAAGCGGGTCTCGAAAGGATGCGAATGCGACCAAACGACACGATCAAGTTGATGGATAGAAAATGAGATGCATGGAGAAGACAAACATACAGCGTCCGCGGCGCGCCCACACCTGCATCAAACAACGGCCATTCCATCGCCCGTCGCCAGTTCTCTCGCCAGTCGCGGTCGTATAGGCGCACGCCCGCCGGGACCGGGTAGACGCGCCATCCCGCAGGCAGACCCGTAACGTCATTGCCTTCCTCTGCCGCGTCAAGCCCGTGCCCTCTCCCCCGCGATTTTGCTCTCGCCTGCGTACCAGCGCAAGCGTCTGGGCTCGTGAACTCGGCATCTACGCCTGACGCGCGCGCATCTGCATCGACAGCGCGCGGTATGCACACGAAGCGCGCTTGAGGGACAGGGGCAGAGCGCGGCGCGGAGCGGAGGCGGATGGTGTCCAGCGTCGTCTGGCCCGCAAGGACGTACCGCACCTCGACGACAGTCATGCACTGTCGCATGCGATATCATCGCAGTGCACGCAAGTGCGCCAGAAGGAGAACGCGGGGCGTCAGCGCGGGGCGGGGCGGGGCAGGTAGAGGAGACGGCACGCACCATGGCGAAGCACGCGAGTAGGAGGCCCAGCACAATAACGACAGCGACGCGCGCGTGAGGCTGTGCGACGAGATCTCCCCTTGCCCATGCGCCGCGTTCAGAGTGCAACGCGCGGAAGCCGAGGAGCGCGCCGATGATCCAGTGGCCAGCGGGGCCGCCGCACAGGACCCAGGAGTACCAGCGGCCCCACCAAACGCGCGCCACCCACGGGTCGGCGCGCGACGCGGCTAGGGCGCGGGCGACGTGCGTGCGGAGCGGGCGGAGAACAGGGAGCACGGCGGTAAGGACTGCGACGGGGGTAACTCCGAGGAGGAGGAGGAAGGCCTTCGTGCGCTGCGCGGAGACGCAGTTGCCTAGCTGGAACATGCGAAAGTCAGCTAGCGCTGGGTAGAATGCAGGACGGCTGCGAGATGTAGTTACCCAGGGACAGTGATGGTCAAACCCGACGCGACAGACGCCGCACATCCCGCAGTGGTGCGTACCGGGGGGTTTCCAGCGGCCTCCACACGCGCCGCGGGTGCAAAATGCAAGCTCTCCGGTGTATGTGCACTCGTATGGCACGGTAAGGGTATGAAGTGCGGGTGCGACATAGGCAGGCACGCTATGGGTAGAGCGGAAGCGACAGAGATGGAAGTGAGTGGACAAGAGGAGAGGAAAGAGTATGTTGATGGCCACGAGATAGAGCGCTATGGGCGAGACCGCGAAATGAAGGTTCAGCACCTGCTCAGCAACCCGACACGGCTGACAATGAGCATTCAAGGACCCACCCCCGTAGCACCGTGCGTGATTGTGCCACACAAGCCAACCCACTAGGTAAATCCAGCCCGCCCCATTTGTCAGGCAACATTAATGTCAGCGTCCCATGTGGCACAGAAAGCACAAGACACGCACGGCCAAATTCGAAGACGGAGAGGTACCAGCCATAGCTAGCGGTAAGGTCACGACAGGGCTAGAAGAAACATGCCAAGATACAGACGCACCAGATGATGGCAAGGACGAAGGACTGGATGGAGAATTCGATAGAGCGGGTGAGGAGCCTGAGCATCTGGGTAGGACTCACGAAGACATTGGGTACACAGTGCGCGGGAAGATGTGGGTCCTCTGGCGCTTACCGGCGCTTACCGGCTATGATCCACCGCCTGTGAGGGCCCGCCAATAGCCTAGGATTGCTCCCGCACACACCACTCGTAGCCACTGTTATCACTCACCCATTGCCTACATTCACCCTGTATCTGTCGTAGCTAGATGATGAACAAGAGAGCATTACCCAAAGACAGATGGCTTTTTGCTACGCAATGCCCATATCGTGCACACACACACACATACCGTTAATATTGATTGTCCATGGAACAAATTGTATTTATATAGCAAGTGGTAAGAGCATTCTACTGAACACAAGGATGGATGTAAAAACACACTGCAGGCAATTGACGGATCTACTAAACATTCAATATACAGATTTAAGACAAGTGGAAGCTCCCGACGCCCTCCTTCATTGCTGTCTGCAGCTTTTCCTGCATGACCTCTTTCGAGCTGTACTCGGGCAACTTCAAATAGTTCACACACGTCATCACACTCGGCAGGTAGTCGTCAGCCGTCAAAGGGGCTTCGTGCGGCTTACGCACAACGGTCAACGACGGGTTTAAGCCTCGGAAGCCTGAATATGAACAGTTAGCGAATCTACATCTAACCTCAATCACCGGGAAACAAGCACAAACCTCCGATAGGCAACTTCGGACTACCAGTGATGAACTGGAGGTAATCGCGACGCGCAGGCGCGTCGTAACCGGTCATGATTTCGATCAGGCTACGAATTGCTCGGCTCTCGACGTTGAACCCGTGGTCCGCCTTGAGGGCTTCGGTCAATGCTAATGGGGAAAAGTCAGGTTCTGCGCCAACATAAAAAATGCACGGGTACTTACTCTCGGTGCTCCAGTCTTCGTCGGAGTTTCCGAAGAGCATGACGAGCTCGTCGACTGTGAAGGCCTGCAGGTCAGAAATCGGGAATACCTTCGAGAACCCGTCGCTGAAAGCTTTGGCTTGCAGCTTCGCTCCTTGTCCAATGATCGCGTCCAGAACCTCAAATATATATTCTTCGACGTTATCTGATGTGACTGCGATATTCTTGCCGCAGGGCTGGATCATAGTATTTAGCATCGTTGGAAGGAAGCTAGGATAAGAAACCGCACCCTCAATTCGATGTCGTATCCGGGAATAGTGAAGTCAAGAGTCAGATCCTCGATGTTAACCTGATTTTTCAAGAGCTTATGGAGCTACATCATCCGTCAGTCCCGTTCTCGAGAGGAACGAATGAGCTACCTTCTCCTTAGGGCTACTGTTGGTTGACGCCATCGCACGGAGCTTCTGTAATGAGTTGGCGAGATCCTCATCGACAAGCTATAATATGTATGAGGCTTGAAATTCTGCTAAGGATGCATAGATCTACTATACCTTCAATGTTTCGATGTTCAACGGCACCTCCTCTCCCAGAGCTAACCGCAGGAAGATCTTGTTGAAGGACACATCGATGATCCTCGAGTCAAGCATAGCCTTCGCTACGAACTGTCCAATCACCCGGAATATATGCGTCCTCTTCTGGCCGCCGTCCGTCGCGATGTCCTCTGGGCTAATGGGAGCTGGGAAAAGTCCATGCGGGTGGTGTACATAAAGGCTGGGCTTCGTGACGTCCTCGTCCCTCCAAATCTTGAGATCCTTCCTCGCGAATTCCTTCGACACCAGCGAGTAGAACTCCAGGGTAGGACCCAGACCCGTGCCGACTTCCTCAAAGTACTCCACTTCAAGGATGGAAGATGACGAGCCATAGAGCTCGAACACCTTCATTGCCGACTCGATAATGTGCTTCCGGGAAATCCTGACCTTCTGGCGTTGCAGACGGCCCAAGAAACCAACGCCTTCGTCGCGGCGAGAACTGTCCTGCCCCCGAGTCTGTTGGCTCTGCCACTTGAGGATGAGACGGGCATATCCAAATGATGTTGATTGCAAAAAGTTGTAGCGCGTCGCGAAGGGGAACAGGAATGGGAAGTGTTGAGGTAGATCGAGGGCCCAATCCGGAAGACATTGACTATGAATTGACTATGAAACAAAGCCACCGCCTATTCGAGCATCGCACATACCTTGCAACAATCATGGGCTCTTCCAGCTGGCGCGTCAACTTAGCCGTAAGCTTGTTGTTCACGAATGACGACTCTGGCAGACTCCGCCGCATGCCTATCGGTCGCTCTGCCTCCATAACATTGAGCTTATGCAGCACACGCAGGAGACGCAGAATCTTGGCGTGTGGAGCATCTTCCGGAAGGGAGGATAATGAAGGAGTTGGTGAGCGGCTACGCGACTCTGACCCTTCTGCGCGACCTATGAGCACGTTCAATCGTTGCCGGCGTGACTCTAAGATTGCGATCCTACCTTCGGAAGGTGGGGCCGGCCCTGGAACCTTCTTGAACTTGATTGTGTAGATACTCTGCCACAGCAAGCTCGAGGGCAGACTGGATGCCGACCCCGCTCCTTTCTTACGAAGCTCATGTTGATGAATGGCGCCATAGATTGTCAGGTCCAGCGGGAGAATGTGGTCATCCATGGAGAACTCCAGATGCCAGTCCGAAGGCTTCGTCTTCAGTGCCGCAGCATATGAGCTCTTGTTTGATGGCCCCCCGCGTGGCGTTGGTACAGGCGTGTCTTTCGCAGCACCAGGTGTTCCTACTCGTGTGCCATCAGGTGTCTGAGCCTCGACCTTTGATCCATCTGTGAAAATGTCAGAAAAACGCATATATTCCTGTATATGGAAGCAACGTCACCGTCGGCAATAGACAATGTCACCGTCTTCTCCGTCACCGAATTGTCCGGGTCCATTTCTTCATCGAAGACCTGCTGCCAGCAAAGAGAAGCTGACATTAATACCCATTCCCCGTGTCAACGATCTTCTGACGTACCTCCGCATCAACCTCATCATCCGTAAAGTCCGCTGCGAACTCTGCCTCGTCGTTGACAACAGTCTCACTGAGAGCAACCTCACCCACAGTGGAAGCCGGAGGATCTGACACTGTGCTCCGTGACGCTAGCGCGTCACTGCTATCCTCAACAGGCAGTGCGGCAGGTGGGGCTGGGGCTGGGGCTGGGTCTGTGGTAGCAGCAGGCTCCACCGTGCTTGTCACACCTCCGTTCTTCGCGCTAAGTCGCAGACTCCGCCGTCGTCCTACATTTGACGAGCTTGCGGGTGCGGAAGAGCTGCCCACATTCGCATTTGCCGAAGTGCTGCTCTGACCATGCGACAGCAAAGGCACAGGAGCCCCGCTGGAGGAAGAGCCTGGAGCCAGACCAGAAGCCGCCAGAGCCGCAAGCATTCCAGATAAACGAGAGCCACTGAACATTAACCCCGACACGCGCGGACGAAGATAATCGTGCAAAGCCTGGAACGTCGCGATGGCGTGGATCGATACAACGATGTTGTTTAGGTTACGAGGAATGTCCGACCCCTCTGCGGCAACCAGACGTAGACGGAGTTGCCGCGCAAGCAACGACGGGGAACTGCGCTTCGAATCTAAAGAGAGATGAATAGATAAAACATCACCTTGAGCATAACTACTGACCATCAATGCCTTGTGCAACTGTGGCCACGTCGAATGACTCCATCCTCGTCAAGCTCTCTTGAAGCTTCTTAGCGAAGATTGCAAAGGGTGTCTGCGCTCCATTATTACCCTTGCGACGCGTCGTAAAGGCATCCAATAATAACTCTTGGCGCCTTCCAACGGTGACTGAAATATGTCCTGTCAGAACCTTGACTTGTGATCAACTGTGGCCGGTGACTTACTGTTCCTCTCTTTGTTAGTCGCAAAATGGAGGAGGCCATCGATCACACCACTCTGCAACAACTCGAAGCTCGAGACGGACGTATGAGGCGACGCAAACAGATTGGCGAGCTCGCGCAGAGCACTGTTGACTTCCTTCTCTGATGCGTTCGGCTCAGAGATGCGGTCGACCAGTCGGCGCAGGGTCGTGAACACATTATCGCCATCTGCATTGTCCCTACCAGTAAGGAATTTCAGCCGGATGACGCGCGCGCGCAACGACACAGCATCTTCGGGGTCAATTGCGAGCGTGGACAGCTTCTTGAAGCCAGGAATGCCTGCCATGGCCGCAACATGGATCGACATGGACGGTGGTAACATTGGCTCCAGAGGAGTTGGAACATCAGTGCTGTCCTTGTCCTTGTCCTTGTCTTTCAATTTGGACGCGGTCAGGCTGCGCGATGCGAGTGTCTCAATCTCGTGGAAGACACCCTCGCGACAGAATGCGGGTCTGTACTCCTCAGGGACTTTGGTCAAATGCAACTCAACGAGTTGCAGAGCGCCAATGACAAGGGTGGGGTGGTCTTTTGATGAAAGGATGGACGACAAGAAGCTTGCGACAGGGACGAACTGAACGCGCGAAGAAAAGATCATAACATGCACTGAAGAGGATAAAACGACGGACATACCGTTAGCACACGTTTGGCGTCGTCGCCCTCCATGAAGCTGATTGCCTTGAGCAAGCCAGTCAGTGTTTTTATCCGCACGGTCGTGATGACGCTCGCAGCATAAACATCAATAAGAATAGGAACCATGAGTTGCATGAACCGTCCAACGACCTCTGGTTTTGAACGAAGCATCTCTGTCCTATCGGGTACCGTCTCTTTAGCCGCGACAGGTGCAGAAGATGACTCTTCAGCATCATGAGTCTGCATCTCGGACGTAGTTGGATCAGCCGGAGTAGGCGTCGTCGACTCCGATGCTGGTACAGACGTTGAGGCCGACGTCACAGGCAGACCAAGCAGAACCTGACGTGCCGCGGCGCGATCGGACTTGGCCTTTGCCTTATTGATCCGTGAAAATGCCTTCTCAGTATATCCTCTGTGATCAAAGACGCCATCTGTGAAGACAATATGTAAGTCCTAGCAGTCAATAAGGTTGATGGGTATCACCTTTCGGCAATGGTGGAAGGAGTTCAGAGACAAGGCTCAGCGCCTCCTCCACTTGATCCTTGGGCCGGTGTGCTAAGTTCTGCATGACAGTCATATCCGCCAATCCGCCACCAAGGCCCTGTCCTCCCGACGCATCTCCCTGCTCTATACTCTGGATCGACGTTGATGGCAGAACCCCTGTCAGGATCTGGTACAACGTATCGACAATGCCAGCCTCAAGTAAGGTAACCGTAATTTTGGGGCTTGCGCGCGCAGAGGTTGCCAACGCGCGGAGGAGCAGTGTGAATGTGTTTGCTGCGATCAAAGGTGAGCCACCGGCAGGTAGCAGTAAGAGATTCACGGCTTTGATGAGGTCAACGTCGACAAGACTTTCGAGGTTCTCCGGTGATGAACGGTAGTATGAGTCGATGACGCGGATGACACAAAGGCAAGCAAACTCGACCAGACGTTGGTCCGAGTAACCCAGGCAATTCCGGATGATTGGCCATACGCCACGGATCATCTGAAAATGCTCTGCCGGGACATTGCGGCAGCAGTTGGCAGCGGCCTGTAACGCTGTCCGCTGAACAGCAATAGAGAAGAAGTCGAGATAATTCAAGAGGGCGGCCAAGCCGCCTTCGCGCACAATTGAACTTGGAAACTCCTCAGAGATCTTCTCAAGTGTCTGTGATAAATGCCGTTAGAAATATACAAACCCCATGGTAGAAAGCGCATACACTCAAAGTTTGCTCTGCCAGATCGATGTACGAGATCTCGATGAGCTTGCTGCATAAGACAGGGATAGCTCCATGGTAGACGACAGTGTGCGCCACGCCAGGAAGGGCTTCCATCAGATTGGCCAAGCAGCGAGCAGCAAGCACCTGAGCTTCCAGGTTTTCGTCGCCCTGGTATTGTCCACCGCCACCGCTAATAGCGAGAGCAGCTGCTAAAGCCGCATCTTCATCGTTGACGGGATCATCCTCCCCATCTTCGTCATCATCTCCGTCGTTTCCGGAACCTCCCAGGATCCGAACAAGCTCCCTGACAAATGAGTCGACCTGGAAGGAGCCCGCCAGCGTGTCCTCAGTGCTGATACTAAGCAATTCGCTGAGCTCCTGCAGAGTAACAAGACGTTGAGTGGGGTCCGCGGTTAGCTTGATATTGTTGAGCATGCTCTTGAGCCTGGAGTTAAGGGACACCATGTACGAGCCCATCTGTCGATAGTCGGTGAAGATAGCCATGGCCGTGCTCTCGTCCAGGCCAGCGAATGCTCGCCCTGACGACTCTCGTATGTTGGGCAGGCTCTCCAAATCATTCACTTCGTCGTCACCACCATCATCACGCCCGTCGTCTTCCTCATTCCCATCATCCAAATCAGCACGACCGCCAATATTCATCTGATGGTCGCGGTCCGGCCCTTCCTGCTTCAGCTCGGCCTCCATCATCTCTACGTTGTCGTCTTCCAATCTTGAGGGGCCAGATGCAGGCAGGATTTTGCTCTTAATGGCGGCCTTTCCTTTCGCTTGTCTGTACATCGAAGTTCAATGGCCAAATCAAGCTACTGCAGCGAAAGGGGCATTACCTGGTCTTCTTGGGCATCTCTGAAGTTTGTACTGGTGTAGTGTCGGGGCGGGATCGGAGGGAATATGCGCTAGTGGTAGTGCGGATGCGCTTGAAGGGGCTTGAGGCGGAGGATGTCGGTGGAAGTGCGTCTTCTTCAGATGCGGATTCGGGGACAGCACGTTTCTTTCCTTTGGTGTCGCGGATAGGTTCGTTGATTGTCAAACCAGAAGTTGTGACAGGGAAAGTAGCTCTGCGGGCTCTGCAGGACATTGAGGAGTCAAGCGACTATTTTGCGGGAGCTTAAGGAAGAAAGAAACATACTTCTTAGCTGCACGGGGGGAAGGGGCAGGCTCGTCTGAAGATTGGATTTCTTTGCCTTTGCCTTTGCCTGAGGGCTCTCGGGCGCGCTTCAACGAGGATGAAGGGTTGGTAAAACGGTTGTGGCGAGAACTAAAAGAATCAGAAGGCACTGCTGCCGGGGCTTGATCAGAGGTATCCCGTTCTTTCCCCTTGTCTTTCTCTTTAGCAGCTTTCGCTCGTGTAGAAGACCTGAGTGTTCTGGGGGCGTCTGTGTTGATCGTGGGTACCGTGGAAGACGGTTGGGAAATTGAAGGGTGGGAAGAATGGGACAAGTTTGCTGGACTGGAACTGAGGTGGGGGTCTTGAGTGTGGATTGGTGATAAGTCCATTTAGAGCCTGCTGCCAGCCATTGAAACTCAACGATGAACGCGTAGAACAAGACACTTGCTGAGACGAAAGTGTGTTCTAAAAAAGCCTGGTCTGCAGAAAGCGGCTTTCTCTAGAAGTCTTGCGACGAGAGTCAGCGAGCAAGCGGCGCTTTCAGTAACCCGTGTGGTCAGTCACGCTCCGGCCGTGGTCCGCTTTTGGTGCGAGGGTCAAGGGCGGTGGCTAATCTTCCCAGGCCTGAGATCAACTTGTTGTTGCAGGTTTTCATCCCTTGACATATCATCCAACTGCTAGTGGATATTGATCCTACAGTTATTTTTACACCCAGTTCTCTCCTAGCACCTCTTCGATACTCTTCACAAAGACATCCACAATTTTCTCAATCTCTGTCTGTGTGACATTGTACGCCGGCGCCAGCAATATGTGATCGCCCTGCGTGTTCTCCAGATTAGCGCACCCCGTCATACCCATCACAATTAGCCCGTGCTCCAAGCAGCGAGCCTGCACTTCCATCGCAAACGGTTTGCCTTTCAAGTCAACATTTGCTGCCTCGGGTCCTGTAAAGTCGAACTCAACACTCCAGAATGCGCCTCCTCCTCGCACGTCAAATGTAAATGGTGCCGCGAGCGCGTTCGGCGACTGCAGGCGCTCGCGAAGTAAGTGCGCAAGGTATGCGCCTTGGGCCCGCGCGTTCTCCAGTAAATCTTCTTCTATGATCACCTTCTGAACTGCAAGCGCTGCTGCGCAAGACAGGGGAACGGCCTAATCGATGGTGTATGGTTCAGCATGGCACATTCAGTATGACGCGGCATTCAATGCACCTGATACGTATGTCCATGCTTCCAGAAGCCAGAGCTGTCCCTGATTCCATCTGCAACGAGTTTAGAGATGAGCACGGCACCAATCGATGCATATCTAAATTAGAGTTCAGTCCCAGCAAAGAACGTGACGTGGCTGAAAAGGACTTACCCCCCTCCTAAGCCCTTAGCTACGGCCTGAATGTCAGGCGACTCGCCATCACCAAAGCTTTCCCATGCATGCATCGTGCCCATTCCTGTAATCATGTCAGTGCTTTCGTCTGCCTCCAGCGTGATGAGTAACACGCACGGCCCATTCCGCTCATGACTTCATCTAAAATGAAGAGGGCTCCATACTTTCGACAAACAGACTTCATGGCCCTGAAGTAACCTTCCGGTGCAGCGACGGATCCTGTCGTGGCGCCAACGACCGTCTCTGCAACAACTGGCCCACTTTGCGTCAACGCAACCAGTGGATCACAGTCTGAGTAGGCAAGACTTACAGCCGATGACGGTATCTGGTCCAAGCTCGATGAATTTATCTTCCAGCTCCTGTCTTAGTCTTTCCACATACTGCTCTGCCGTTTCATCGCTTCTTTGGAACCGCTTGGCAAAAGCAGGGGAGACATGGTGGAAGTTGGCCTTGTCCAGGATGGCCTCATACGGCAGGCGCCGAGTCTGATGCCCTCCGAGGGCAAGTGTGGAAATAGTGTTGCCATGGTAGGAAAGTTTTCTAGCGATAAAGTTCGTGCGTTGCGGCTGGTTTTTCTCGAACCAGTACTAGTGTGATGTCAGCTAACGGCCGACTTATTGATCGGTGCTTTCTCACCTGTAGAGCCAGCTTCATGACGCCTTCCATGGCCTCAGAACCTATACACAAATATTCGAGTCTAGAACACCACCAAACTACAACTGACGTACCTCCGGCAACAAAGCCGCAGAGCTCAAAAGCGCCCTTGCTGGAGCTAATGAGGAGCTTCGACAACTCCTCAGCAGGCTCATTGGATAGCTGCATATTATAGACATCTGTAAATCATTGTCGCGCAGTTATGTGTTTTGCCTCGCACTCGAGTGTTGCAGAATGTGACCCACAAGCAATTTTATCCACTTGCTCATGGATGGCCTTCTGCACGACAGGATGACCGGAGCCAATGGCAGTGACCGCAGCACCGCCGACTGCATCTATGACAGTCCTCCCATCCCGGAGGGTGATGTAGATGCCCTGACCCTTCACGGCGACCGGGGGATTCCAGGGAGTCCTGTGCAGTATGTAGGTAGGCTCCACGTCGGGTTTTGCGCTCGATGTTGTGTCAGCAGCAGGTGGAGCACCAGACGACATGATACCAATAGGGAGAAGACGAAAGATAGAGCGATATCGGATAAGACCGGGTCGGTTTCTCCACGGCAGCTGCGAGGCGATCAACTCACGCTACAGGTTAACTTCCCGTAAGGATCTGGAAGCTGATCTGGATCATCCAGACACACTCCAGAGCTAAATGGCCGAGAAGCCGATGCTAATTGAGACTTATCTAACCACTTAAGCTTTCACCCTTCCAGATACTGAAAATCTGTATACTCTCGCCACAATGCCATGACCTAAAGCTATGGCTGAATCAACTTCTGCCCTTTCTGAATTATTCACCACTATGCTTCACAAGTCCTTACTGGTCATGGATGAATTGACAGGAAATCCTGCAGAGGCTACAGAAGCTGCAGCCCAGCCATCATGGGTTGGGGGTGCAGGGGGTATAAATAACAGAGATGGTAGCACTCTTTTTGTTGCCTCAATGAGATCCCTGAAAGGAAGGGTGTTACTGCTGCCACTAAGCTCTACAGCTTGTTCTATGGATTGCAGTAAGTCATGGCCATTGTTGTCTATGGTGTTTCAGATAGGGTAATTTGACTTGGGAATCTGTCTTACAGTTTAGAGGCACATTCTAGAATTTGTAAACTCATGTGTAGGACCCAAGAACTTAGGTTTCAGAGTGCTTAAACCAGAACCACTATCTTCTGGTTAGATCAGCAACGAGAGTGTCTTGATCCGGAGTCCCCAGCTTGCAGAATATAAACCCCGAGTGTGACTGACGCAGGTGCGCGTGCGTGGGTCGCAGTGTTCAGTTCCCTCGCGGGAGCTGCGAGGGAAGACCGGGACTCTAAACGACATCTTGAGAAAAAGTACACACCCTTGATGAGCGATTTGTTAGCCGGATGTTGCTAAGCATAGATGCCGATGGGTCAGCAAAAGACCGGCAGGAGCCGTTATCGTCTGCACTCACCTATTTCTAGCTAGTAAGTTACAAGGCACTTGTCGACTGTCGAGACTGTCTTTCACATCCGCCCTGACAACCAATTTACGTGGTTCAGACTGCGTTCCCCTGTATCAGTGACGCCGCTAGTTGTGCATGCATCCTCCATCATCCAAGAAGCGGCGCCTGAACAACTCGCAAACTGTTACATTGCACCAGTTCTTCCCTGTCAAGACTGCGACAACAAAGGAGACGCAAGGTGCCTCCACGTTACCGAGGCCTTGCCAGTCCGCGCCTGCGCCTGCTCGTGCAAAGGGAAACCAGAAGACGACATTCAAGTTCGCGCCACCTCCTGACGCCGACATTATTGTTATAGATTCTGATGACAGCCAAGACCGCCTCTCGCTTGCCAAAGTCGAAGACACCTCGAGTGATGCGGAAATCGTTTCCAAATCCTTCTCAGTAGACACAGGGTTGAAGGGCGAGGGTAAGCTGGCCACTTCTGTAGAAGACCGCATGGAGACAGTGTTCTCGCAAGGCAACACGGACGATGTACTCCACGGAGATTCCACCGGAGTGCCTGAAAACCATGCTTGCAGTGACGAGGACGACTCTTTTTCATTTGGACAGCCGTTCCTACTACTTTCTTCGAAGTCGTTAGGTAATTCAAAAGACGTGCAAGTTTTAGATGAGCCCGCATCACCTTGGGGTATCCCCACCCTTCTTCCAGTTGCATCTACGAATGCGGCCAAAATACACGCAGCTCCAGCTTCTTGGCGATCGGGTCCCTCTCATTCCACGTCTTCTGAAGCCGACGTCAAAGGAGCTACAACTCCGACAAAGTTACCATTGCTCAAGGTTCAGGAAGAGAACAGTCTGCATACGGTTGAAGACGAGTGGGGCATGGGCGACGATGAGCTTGCACCCGATGATCCCGGTTTGGAGGAACAAGAACAAATAGACGACGAGGAAGTTGAAAATGCCATTGATTCCAGTATCCAGACTGATGGTAATTCAAATGGCAAGATTGACTGCTGTCCATTATGCGATAAGCCTTTGAAGTATTTGTTTGATACAGTACGTGTTTCCATCATTGCGATGTGTGCCGCCCTTTATCTCTTTGTTCAACATCTGCCGCAGGAGGTCCATGACCACGTTAACAGATGTGTAGATCTGCTTTCATCAACACCCTTAAAGCCTTCTGTCATACCTTCTTGTGGTAGTAGCATACCCGTATCGACAAGCGATATCTTCTCCGTCCTCATGTCCTCAAACAAAGAGAACGAGGCCTGGAAAGAGGCAAGCGCCGCCGAGGACCGCAACTTTCGCCCGACGAAAGTGAACGGTGGCCGCAGGAAGGCACCATTCTACAAAGTAATGGAAGGGATGCCCATTGCAGTGGATGCATTCAGGTACGGCGCCATTCCTGGCGTCACGTCATATTTTTTGACGTGAGACCTTTATATTGCGCCGTCACTTTAACAATGGGTGAGCTGACGGTGGTGAGATAGGCACGCGCACTCAGACCACTACACAAACATGTCATCTAGCTGGAAGGCCGGTCCAATTTACTGCTCAGGCGCGTTCCTATGCTTGTTAACAGGAAACTAGCGTCGTTGATGCTATTTTTGTACTGGACAGAGGGCACGGCCAATTTGATTGTGCATATGCTGTCTGTAGACCGCAAGTGGGTTCATCCGCTTCCAATGGACGCGCCAACTATAATACCCAACTCTGGCGGTGTAACTGTCACCGTCATTGAGGCCAATCACTGTCAGTGACGCGTTCTCCCGTGCCTTATACCCATACCATGACAATGACCTCTATCTGACAGGCCCGGGGTCATCACTGTTCCTCTTCGAAGGCCCGCAGACCGTGAATGCCGGAGACAGCATGTACAAGTCTACTTTCGTCGGCTCAAGTAGAATCTTTCGCTACCTCCACTGCGGCGACTTCCGAGCGTCGCCCCAACATGTTCTGCACCCCGCCATCAAAGGAAAGCGGTTAGATCTCGTGTATCTCGATACGACGTACCTCAATCCGAAGGTTGGGTCATCTTTGAACCATCGCGGTGCCATCAGCTGATGTGTTTTCAATTCTAGTACTGCTTCCCGTCTCAGGCACAGGTCATCGGCGCCTGCGTTGAGCTTGCAAAAAAGATCGTGTCCAGAGAACTCGTGGGGAATGGCGACAACGAGAAGGAACAGACGGTCAAGAAATGGTTCTCTGTGATACCCAGATCTGACGATACTGTCGCTAAGGCCAAGATGGAGCGGACGCTCGTCGTTGTGGGGTCCGCCTTGCCATATCAAAAAGTATGTCTCCTTTGCTAACATGTCACTTCCAGAACCTACTCAATTGGCAAAGAACGCATCGTCAAAGGTCCGTTCTATTTCTCAAGCCAGATGTTTATATATATAAGAGTCCCGATCTTTCATGCTTTCTCCTCGCAGCGCTCGCAGGCGCACTGAACACCAGGATCTACTGTGACTCGCGCAAAGCAGCCATCCTGCGCTGTCAGCCAGACCCGGAACTGCACGCAATGCTCACCAATGACCCCTTCGCGGCTGATGTGCATCTAGTCCCTCTGAGCATGATGTCCTCCGACCGGCTAAGAGAGTACACAGACCGCTGGCGTGGGCACTGGACCAAGGCCGTGGGCTTCCGTCCCACCGGGTGGACGTACGTTCGCACCCTAAACCGCGTCTTGACTCTGCTAAACCCTTACGCAGATACATCCCGCCCGCGGGCGCGTCCACAGTGCCCGCCGTCAGCTCGCTGTTGGCGAACACGCCGCACCGCGAGTTCACGCACGCGCACCTGCGCCCGCTGCGCGGCGCTACGCGCACGCACGCGCTTTTCGGTGTGCCATACTCAGAACACAGCTCTTTCTTTGAGCTCACGTGCTTCGCGCTCTCGCTCGACTGGGCGCGCATCATCGCGACCGTCAACGTCGGCAGCGAGGCCAGCCGCGTGAAGATCGCGACGTGGGTCGCGCGCTGGGATGCAGAGCGCAAGCGGCGGGGCTTTGAGCCTGTGCCGCACCGCTCCTTGGATTATTGGTAGCGGCGCGGCAATCACTGTTGGGCTCAACGCTAAGCGTCAAGATGCAGCACGTTTCTCGAACATGTCATCATCCCATTTAATACCCAAATCAAGTAATAACAATATGTGAGCATGTTGTGAATGCATGGTTGTCGTGACCAGCGGCACAGCTCCTGTCAGGGCCTCTTGTAAGTGAAACACGGGTATACACGTGCGCGAGAACGTCCACGCCGGCCTGCATCGATGCATCTGGTGATGAAGATGGTATGATATATGACATAAGGCCCGATGGGGCAGTCTCAGCTAGTAACCAGGGGAGGTATACGCTACGCGCGGATGACACTAGACTTGGTGCAGGCGGATAGACCTTGTTCAGAACGCTGGTCTATACAGGTTCGATAATGTGAATCAACGATGTGGTTATGCGACAGAAAGGGAAGCCCAAAAACAAGTGGGTAACAGGGAATTGGGCACAATGAAAGAGTGAACAGTGCGTGAAGAATATGTGATGACAAGGAAAATTTGATCCATTGTGTCATCCAGCTTTTGTGGCAGCTCTGAGCACTGTCCAGGTGCGCTATGAGCTGACTCAGACGCATACATTGTTTCCATGAGTATGTCAGTTTGATATAATAAATAGTAAGGTTGTGACTGCCACTTCTGCTGCAAAGTCTGCTACCATCATGATGTTGGCAGGTTCAGTTGGTGATGCATTGGTTCTGTGCCATATATTCTGTCATTGGTCTCAGCAGTTTATATAGCATAAGCAGGCTGCTTGCTGGGAAGTTGACTGGGATGTTAATATTAGAAGTCTTGCCAAGGTTTACAGCTATCCTTTCATACCATCAATCAAATGGCTCAGTTGATATAGCAATAATATACACATGAAAGGCTGGGAATGAGTGCACAGGGTGCTTTTTTTGAGTGGCCAAATTGGGCCTTTGGTATAGGCTGGAGAGTCTGTACATAGATGGGTTAAGGGTGCCTGCACTGTGTTGATACAGCATGGGCATGGTGATGGACAGTAAGGGTATGAGCAAGAGTAAAATTGAGGAGTCTACCAGTCCACAGTATTTTTGCCACCATGGCAATTGCCCAGGAAATTCTGCTCACAACACTACTGATATGATACCACCTTCTCCATGAAAAGTTGAGTAGATGACAAAGATTTGATTTTGAATGTAGAGCTGAATGCCACAGAGGCAAAGAAAGAGATACAGGACATAGTTCCAAGACAGCCACATAACTGAGATGAGAAAGAGAGAGCATATGAAGATATGAGAGAGTATGTGACAAAGAGTGACAAAAGAGCAACTGCACAGAGTGAGGTAATTGTCAGACCAGAAAGAGAGGAGTGTGTGACATGGAACCCACCTCAGCAGATGTCAAAGAGTGCTGAGGTTTGGGGTGAGAGGAGAAAGAAGATATAGTAGGACAACAGTAAAGTTGGAGAGGAGTCCTAACTATAAGAACAAAAGAGACCCTAGAAGGGGAATGATGTGGGTCAGGTAAATGAACCCATGCAAATGCTAACTAGTATAGCAAGTAGCTAGCAGAAGAGAGATAAGACA